>WURT03067707.1:0-13586 GCA_009936505.3 Holothuria glaberrima
TATCGTGTTTACAAGCAGGCGTCACATACGCACATACACACACGCACACACATACACACACGACATCACCATCGCATAGATTCCTTGCCTGCCTTCGGCAAGGAATTAAAAAGCAGTCTGGTAAGTTACGTTGAAAAATCTTGACTCTTTTGTGAGTCTGACGCCGGCATTGACACTTTTCGGCAAATCTGCACAGTGACGTCGCCCAGAGGTTGGTGATTGGGGTCACTATAGACGATGATGTTGTAAGCCCACCCCAGATATACCCAGAAAGCCGGTGTAAAAATGTGCGTAATTGTGCATATTCGCATCGAAAGTAGTTTGCGTTGCGTTGTTACCTTATGCAGGTAATGTCATGTGGGAAGGATCTAAGGGGAAGAGGTGTCCCCTCCCCTATGAGAAAGTTTTGTTCATTTAAGATGGCTTAGACGCAAAATGGTGCTATCTTTGATAAATTTTCGAACTGATCATATATTGGAAAACTTTTGCATTACTTGAATTTTTTCGTTTGATTGACTGTAAAGGAAAGGTGTGTTGTCTAAGTGGAGGGGTAACTCCTCCCCCTGAAATTTTTTTTATTAAGGTAAGGTAACTTAAAGAGTTAGAGTTAGATGAGGTTTTACGCCTCAGTTAAATAAGTTTAAGTCGAGCCGGCCACGGCCTTTTTTCCAGTTGTGGCTCACTGGCTTGTTTTCCCTACTCCATTGCTTATGCTGTGCACCAAGCACAATGGCAGTAGGTCCCATTTTTAAAGTCTTCGGTATGACCCGGTCAGGGTTCAAACCCTAGACCTTCCGGCTGCAAGTAAGGAAATATTAGTTTGTCAGATTTTTTATTGAATCTATCCTATTTTACAAACGATCCGGTTCCTTTCGATGAAAGAGAGGTAACTGGGAAAGAATTTCTAGCCAGTGAGCACTAATTAACAAGAAAATAACCTTTCTGTAACAATTGATAAATTTGATCACCCAAACAATTCTGTATGCAAGACCACACCTTCGTCATTCCTGATTTGAAATCCACCGATCAAATCAATTTATCACGTTACGTGAGACAATAACAAACGCCTTCTACAGCACGTGCAAAATGTTCGTTAAATACGAAGAAGAAACTAGGGAGAATCGTTACTTCACTGCCTGTATTGAACTACCTTTAGTATACTAAGGGAGTCTTTTAACTTCCCTGGTATATAGTACTATACCAGGGAGTTGTTATTTGGATAACAACTCCCTGACTATACATAGCTATAGTTACTTTAATTCGAATTGTAGCCCTTGGGCCTTAGCAGGTTGTTTCTCTTTCGAAACAGCAAGATGTGGAAGACATTGTTGGTGCTTCAGCAACTGCTACGATAGGTAATTATCCCCTATAAGCAAAAGGAAAATTTAACAAACCTGTGCTGCCTCTCTTCAAAAAATTATGTTCAAGTAGTATTCCTCAAGTAAAGACCACGTTGGTACCGTTATGCACACACTGTGCGACCTCGGATATAGTGCTTCCATGTGAACAGCATGGTGAACAGGGAGATGGTACTGAGTCTACCCGGGTGGGCTGCAATATTCCACAGTACAGCACAGACTGTACGGAAACTGTGGTGGTAGTCTGTTGTAAGCATGAAGGACAGGCAGACAGGGTCGTGGGAAGTGCTTTTATTGGGTAAGCGAGGTCAACACGCATTGCGTAATGAGTGTAAACAGGGAGCTGGTGTAAATATGACCCGATATAACGCTCTTCCTAAATGAATATGCAGAGCGAACGTTGCATGAGGCTTATCCGTTCGATAATGAGCCAGTTCATTGAGGAAAAGTTTTGTTGTTGCTTCTTTTTGTCCATATTTCGTGAGGTATGCGTTAATTTGCTGCAAGTTATTTGTGATTCATGTTTGGAAAGGAGAATAGACCACAATGGAATTACATTGGTGTCACTTTACGATATTTTTTCAAACGCAATATTTCCCTTTAAATGCAAAATGTCAAATCCTTCAATTAATTGGCCCATGCTTAGAAATAATTATTAGGCTGTTTATTTTGTTATTTTGGCTGTGGCATGGTACTCGTAAAAAATGTGTAACGACAAATAGTGCATGCTACGAATGTTACCGTGTACGCAGCTACTTGTGCTATAATATTACTCTGAGATTCCCTACTGATGCTATGTCCCTGCAGAGGTCGAAGATGTTATTTTGTCGTAAAAGGGCTTCGGTCGCAATAAATGTTTTATTGCCCTTTAACGTCATAAACTACGTAGTGGGCAAGGTGGCATATGCGCGCGAAGCACGCCGAGATTTTGCATTAATAAAGACGGGTTCCGTTTTCTTCCCGAAAATATGAGATGGATAAAGTCGAATTAGCTGCACCAAGAATAATAATTTGAGTAAAGCAAAAGGTGAAAAATGTAACCAATTTTTTTAGCCTGAATTCCAGTGGGGGGGGGGGCGACTGGACGGAGAGAGGTTTTCATGGGGAAGGGGAGCGTGGGCCCCAATCCCCCCGTAGCTATGCGCCTGTAGCCAGACAAGGTACTGAGGGGGACGGAATGGCTTCCAAGGGGACGAAAAAAATTCAGGTCAGCCAAACGTGTAAAAATGTATTAAGTTAATGGCAACTTAACCGCAACTTGAAAATTTCTTGGGGGTGAAGAAAGTTTTCAGGGGCTTAGCCCCATTGACTCCCCCATTGGCTCAGCTAAGGGCCTGTACCTCACTGTATATTATCCCCTCTTTAAGCAAGACAGAGGTTGGAATTGCAACTCTAGCTTTTGGAAAATAAGTTGTGGAAAATAATTCCTTGCATTGTCCTCCTAATAATGGTCATCAGGCAAGCCTACCTTTATAGCCCCATCTGTACATGCGAGAGAAGGGGTGACATTTTTTCTTTGTTCTTCCTTGTGGCAAATCTCCTCTTTCTATGCAGAGGCATAGCAAGATGTATTAGGGAGAATCTGACATTACAGACCCATCACGACATTAAGTGGAAGGCCACCATCGGCATACAGAGGAACCCTTTTACCAAACTGCTTCACAGACTGCAAAAGAGGACAATTCCCCTGTCTTTTTTTGCAAGAAACCATTTCTTATTTTGCGGTCTCGTGTATTAGAAATTTTACACTTAATGTTGAAAAGACTATGTGGTAAAAGATTTTGGCAAATGATTGGAAGTGTAATAATGACTTTCAGCTAATCGATGAGCCCTTGTTGGTTCAGGGTCTCCCTTCCGGGCTCTTGAGGACATACCGGCTTGTTCCACGAACGAGGACCCGAAGCTCTGAAGCAATAAATAAATGGCCGTACGATCACAACCAATGAGAATTTAGACGACGACCGTGAAATTGGAAGTGAATTAAAGGGTTTCAGAATGCGTTGTCTTTGTAACGGTATTACCATTCACCATCTATACGGATAGTTGGTGAGCATGATCGCGCGTCGTAAAAGTTTGCAAATAAAAAAATTAACGACAAAAGGGCATTTAATTCCAGTCTATCACGTTGTACTACAATGCCACCAGTGGCGACGCCACGGATTGATCACGGGGAGAGCGGGGGTCAATGAGGTACCGCAAAAGGTGATGGCGTAATGTCACCCCAGATGGACCCTTTGTCACCCGATGCGGGAAAGGATGCAGTGTCAAATTGGAGGCGTCAGTTGAAGCTTCATCCCTTCAGAAATTTTGTTTATGTAAGGTGACTTAGATGCAAAATGGTGCTATCTTTGGGGAAGCTTTGAATTGATTACATTTAAAGGAATTAAAATTACTTACTCATTTTCATTGACTGTGGCAATGCGCCCTTCCAGTCCTGGTACCATGAGAACTGCACAGGGCCTCCTGGAAGCTCTGGTGTTAATTCAAAATGGGGGCGTTATGATGCACTTAACTGATGCCCAAATACTTTAGAAGAACTGGATAAACACTTCACAAAATTCGTAGTTTTACTAATTTGAACAAGAAGCCAAATGAACAGCTTTCAGCGGAGAGTGACGGATACAGGAATTAAGATAAGGGTAGCCTATAGGATTAATAAGCATTTTTCATAATATGTTTTCTCTGTAAATGCACTTATAGTAACCTTTGAATAAGCCTGTGTCATGATTAACGAACTTCAAAGTATGAACATCACGCTACAAGTGTTGTCCATTTATGAGATTGTCAAATAACCGCCTCTTGATATAAGCCTGGAGTTGGACTTAAAGTTTTCCGAAAATTCTCTTCCTAGAATAATGTCGTGCATTATAGTATTAGTAACAGTCGTGTAGAATAGGGTGTAAGCCATAGCAATTCGCAAACAAAGCGGGCCGAAATTTTCGTTGAAATTTGTTTAAAAATCCGTTCTCGCACCTTTGAACGACTACGTATAGAATGGTATGCAAGCAAAAATGTAACTGAAGGTCAAACCCACTGAGCTCGCAAAAATTTTCATAACATGCGAAGGATTTGTGATGAAAATGATAAAAAATAGATCCATCACTCAGTCGAAAACACGCCTCATCCTATCCCTACAGAAATCTATAGCCTGAACTCCTGTTTGTTCATTCAAAATGAAATATTTCGAATCTTGAAATGGAGCACGAGACCAGCATGGCCCCTTGCCGCACCACTAGTTATAGGTGCATTGGAAAACTGGGGGAAGGACTCACTATGCCCGTACCCCAAGTTTTGGACAATCCAAATCTTCGGGTAGAATCTGTAGAATACTAAGACAAAATTCCTCTAAAAATGGTCAGTATGAGCCCTCCTTATTTCGTTAGTCTCATACGTTTATTTGGCTAGTGAAGGGTTTAAGGAGCCTGAAGTTTACGTAAGAAAAAAGAACATTTTATTAAAATTCTTGCTATATCAATGTGAAATACATGTCAAGCAGAAGCCTTACTCATCCCGCACAAACACACATTAGAACCACTACTATTTGTAATTCAATTCATCTATTATATTCATTCAGCTGATTTTTATATCACGTGTTAACTCCATAACCCATTAGATTAAATTGCTAATCAAGAATTGCTCATTTACAAATAACCACTGCTCCCATAAATAGAGAAAGCAGATAACTTTCCTGATGAAAAGGTGAGCCATTTACCCCCAAAAATATGTATCACTCGAGAAATATATCTGCCAGAGAAGTACGTATTGCCCAACTAGAGTTGAGTGCACCTCCCCACCCCCCCCCCCCGCTACTACTGACATGCACAAAACTTCTCTAGATTTGATGAGTCTCTTTATTTTAACTTCAGAATTTGCCCTTTAAGGTTTTGGTTTTAACACATTGTTTACAGAATATAAGAATTAGTGTTGTAAAGAGTCCAACTAACGTTTGTTTTCTCTGTATCATTATAATCTAAACGATATGCACAGGTGTGTGTGTAAATTGTTTTTTCTTATCTCTATAATGACACTGGCTTACACGTATTCCCTGGATTGATTCTACCTGTTATCCCATTGTCTTCATGAATTATAAAGTATTTTACGAATGTAAACGCACGGGAATCGCACACATCAGGTTACTGTATCATCGTCTCGTAGAGAATCAAGACGGTTTCATGATGTTCCATAACTTTATCCTTTTGTTCTCCCTTGTGGTAGGATCTACCGCTTTAAAAGATTACTCTGGGTAAGTGTACAATTTTTTTTCAGAGAATTCTGAAAAATTGTAATCATCAGGAAATGAATATTTTTACTAAACCTCTTGGATACGATCTTCTGTTCATATTGTTATTCTTACGGTAATTAGAACATCAACTTACATTTAACATTAACTTATTTACATTTATATACAAAAAAATGCAACATTTAAAGGAACACATTTGAAAATTAATGATGAAAGGTAACTTTCTAGACAGTTCTTTAGGTTGCAGTGAACACAGTCCATATGGAACAAACTATATATTTAGAGCAGTGGTTCGATCCCAACGGGGGCATTGTCGCCCCGGGGTACGCAACTGAGAGGGCGATGAGTGCTAAGGGCGGCAGGGGGCGTTTGGAAAACATGGGTGAATCGATTGAATCCGGGATCCTACAAAAATCCAAAATGTTTCCTCCAGCACAATGAAGTCAACAAGTCGCTAGAGCTAACATTACCGTATCTTCTCAGGTACACTGCAAAGTTTGTACATTATCTTACTTGCCATATGCCATGAAATTACTTCCAACTGTGTTAAAATTTAATTTTTTCCTGGCTAGAACCCTCATATTCCCTAAGTGGCAGTGAAAACGGTGATCGAAGGGGCTATGGCTAAAAATTGTCCAGCCACTTTTATCTCGAATGCGGTATTTTCCTTGCTGTCCATTAACATGGCCTACTGGCAGAAGTGACAATTGTAGGTAACCGTAATATAATAGATGACTTTTGCAAATTGATGTACTTTGAAGTATAACGTGAAAATATTTTCAAAATGCAATTGTCGGTGCGCCGGTTTCGGCTTTCTCATTATTTCTACCTGGGAACGGTGGGTACCTGGCAACTCTTAAATCTCCCCAACATTGCTCCACTCCTAAACCCCTCCCCCTTGAAACATTCAAGTTTTCGTCAATCGAAGGTTAAGGCTTCTCCATTTCAAAAGTCAGTTTTTCAAGTCCTGCACAGCTGGTTTGCTACCCTGGGTTGGATCCACAGACGTAAAAACGATGTATGTGCAGATCTACCTTTATTTCAACATGTGTAATTATTATTGTCATTCAATTCAGTACTATTCCATGGACGGGGGAGGGGGCGTCTTCCCAACCATATTCGGTTTTCATTACGTCATTGGCCCCATTAATTTTGTTTATTTTGGAAACATTCTGTAAAATAAATGCTTTCATGAAGTTCTTGTTTTATCATAAACTTCTTGTTCTTTAAGGAATAAATTACAACAATCGCAATATTCAGATGATGACGTGTAATTGCATAAAATTATTACACAAGGTGAAAAAACATGTAAAACAGTTTTTAACTTTTCAGCTACAAAGTACTTCGAGTTACTCCTCCAGATTCCTTTTCACATGCATTTTTGAGGTCTCTCGAAAACGAGGTTAGATATATAATTAGCATTTAAAAAAATGTGTATTTTTATAAAATTGCTGCCAATCTAGGCATTTTTAACGATTAAGAGCATAAGATCCATTTACATCGATTATTTTGGTAGCATTAGATGAAATTAAAAACATTAAAGTTCTTTCCATTCACTGTTGTGATTAGTTACTTTCATTTTTTTTTTCAACACTGAAAAACAGCATACCATCATAATTTTTATTCCTTTACAACGATTTGGCAAAAATGCTCTTTCAGCGTTACACGATAGCTCATACTATATTTTTAACCCTTTAACTAAGTTAAGCAAATCCTACCGGTACATAACTATGGTTCCACTTGGCAACGATAAATGTATAAGGCAGCTTTTCATTAGATGTGTGTTGATTACTGTTGTTGGAACAACGTTTATCGATATTCAAAATCGGTATCGAACGATATTTACTATTTTTTATCCTGCATCTGTGTCGGTAAAATTTATAAGTTAAATGCTGATATTACTTAACCGATATTTATCGTCCCACATGTAATGAAAATGGTATACACTGTGTGAGTATTTCTAAATGCAAGTTCCAATTTTAAAACCTAATTAAGATTTAATGACACTACATTGTGGTGTCCGTGGCCTTTAGTTAGTTGCCGAATCCTTATTTCTCAAATATCGGTATCGGATCGGTATCGACCGATACTGAGAACTAAAATATCGGTAATAGCGACTACTTGCAATTTCGGTACAACACTATTGATTACATTCTAAAATAGTTTGACTTCTGGAAGGAATCGAGGGGGATTGGTCACTCCGCTGATATCCTTGTTTCTGGTGACAGACATCCGATTCTATTGTCGAAGTTAAAGAAAGAGGGGTGTGACGTCACGACAATGATTGATGACGTACAATCTTTGATAGAAGATCAGATGAAATTGACCAGTAGTAGTGAATTCGACTACGAACAATATCATACTTTGGAGGAGGTAAGGTTAGGCTATTTACCTTCATAACATTATGAAATGCTGTGAAAAGCCATCGGATGTTGTTCCCCTCCTCGTCACAGTTTCAAATGTGTACGTGAAACGTAATTATTACAGTATGCTGAGTTCATGGACAGGAGAAGAAAGTTTGACTTTAATTTATGCTAATCCAATTAGACCCAGACATGCATGAGGAGATCATCATGTAATATTCGATGATGAGACTTACGGCTCTTTAGTTCTTTTGTCTGGCACTTACAATTTACAGTTCTCATCATTAGCAACCTCATTCATGTCTACTGACACCCTAACAAATGGATCAAATAGAACAATTATTTGATTCCAGGAAAGTAAGCTGATACCTGAATAAAAAATAAAGAGTACGAATTCAAAACGACTGGTTATTGCTTCGTAAGAATAGATGCTGGTGCTAGGAGTAATGTTAATGCCATACGCAAATGAGTAGACTAGTTACCAGTCTATACTTTGCAGTTGAAGTTTGATCAATTCCTCCATAATTGTGCATATTGTAAAGGGTTTATACAAATTCATTGTTTAACAAGGAATCAGAGCAGCACTTATGCATAAGCGACACTTCGCGACGAAACAAGCAATTTAATTTTCATTTAAAGCGACTGGCAATGCTGAAGTGATAGGCAAAATTCGGCGATGTCCTCTTCAAGATGTAGCAGACGACATGTACCTATTGTGCTTAGTTTTTAACACCTTTTAAGCTTATTAAATCTTCAATGAAGTACAGAGGGAGAGGGATTAGTGGTGTAAACTGGTTTTATGAGTTTGACCTTCTGACCTTCGCGGTATGATCGTCGTCTTACAAGGGATTTGTGAAGTTTCTTCTTCGGCCCAAGTATTAGCTCCGTGATTTATCTGAATCAAACCGAATCAGCGAGTTAAAAAAGATACATATAGAGTTAGTTAGGGGCTAACAAAGGCCGGATAGTCTATACTTCCGATGAAACAACTTGTGCCCATTTTTCTCAACCGAGTGACTTGGGGAAGTTAGCCTAAAGAATTGTGTTGTTATACAATATTTGACATATCATCGATATATTTGAAATGTGCTTGCTCCTCCACCATCCCTCCCACGTTTGGTTTTCGTGACTATACGTTATCAATCCATACTCAACACTCCACGCTAAGTCTTCACTGAGATTTTCTTCTTAAAGTTTACATACACTCTAAAAAGGTCGGATCATATTTGAACCGATCGGGGTGGGAGGGGCAACTAACCGGAATCTGGTTGAAACTCTGACTAGATTTGGTACAAAATTAGTCCAATTTGTTTAAATTTTGAACCAAATCTTTTCAAATATTTGACCAGATTCCGGTTAGTTGCTCCTCCAATCCCGGTTGGTTCATATTTGAACCGACTGTTTTAGAGTGAAGCCTAAGTTTGTGAATTAACCTATAACCTTTTCTCTAATAACTTTGTTTGCAGATCGATGATTGGATTAATGACTTCACAGCTGCACATGGACAATTAGTAAAAAAGGAAAGGATCTTGAGCACCTATGAGAGGAGGGATGTATACAAATTAAAGGTATACGTCTATTGTTTACTATAGTAATAGTGCATTTGGTTTGATCCATTGCTTAGTGTGGATAACATAGCACACATTCAGATACACCTCATTCTGCATGATGGTAACGACATTGCTACGGATCTGATGCCGTTCCCACATTTGTTTGAATTGTTGAATCGTTTCTCTTAATTTTCTTAGTAAAAGAGAGAGGTTTTTAATAATTAAGCACGGTATGTCATGCGGCAAGACGTGGTACCTCTATCGACTATGCTGACCTTTGCCTTCCTAAATGCAAGACGTTATCACACTAAGAAAGGTAAAATTCCACAGTTTAATATGTAGATAGATTTGAACTTTGGACCGTAAACCGCCTCTTTCACACACACATAAAAAACACAAACAATTTTTCTGAATGAGCCAAATTATGGAGATGGTTTCGTTCTCATCCTCAGTGTACTAGAATACATGCTTCTCATCTTTATAAGCTAAATGGTAAAGGACACACTATACATTATAAAACGTCTCGCTTACGGTAGTTGCAAATACTAAAACATTTCTATTAAGTTCGTGATGTCATGAAAAGAAACTTTTGTTGTTAATTTACATCCCCAACTACATTCATTTCAGATCTCCTCCAATCACGATGACAAAAAACCAATTTTCTTCATGATCGGCACCACACATGCTAGGGAATGGATTTCCCCGGCCACCATGATGTATGTGGCTAATTTTGTAAGTAGGATGTAACAGCGTATCTTACACCAACCTTTAACTGTTTAAAGATGAATTAACTCGTGAACTTACCAAACAAAGTCATAGCTATGACAAGCTATTAAAACGAGTTTTACCACATACATTCAGAATTTTCTCGAATTAATTATTTAATCAGGGGCTGGTTCCAGCAATTGCGACTGGACAACTCCCCCTCTGAGCAATTCTCACCCAGATAATTTCTCTTAAACTATTCTCCGGAGACAATTCTCAACAAGATAAGTATTGCCCGAACAACTTCTACCCTGAACAATGTCCCCTGACACTTCTCGTGTGTGATGCTTGGTATAGTACAAGGGGAATTGCACGGGTGGGAATTGCCTGTAGGAAGTCATTCGAGGGTAGTTATCCTCTCTTTGCTGAAACATTACCCTTGGCTTTCTTGGTTCTGGAAGTGCATTTGTATTGACTATTCCAGCAATCCTTAATGACATTAATCTAACTAATGTAAAGTAAGTACCGAACAGCTGAATGACATGGTGGGCCTTCAAAGAGGACTTAGCCTCTGAGTAAACGAAATTTTGGTTCAACTCATATCACTACGAAGAGCCATTTAGAGCTGCTGGGGGAGGGGGGCAGAGAGTTCTTATTCCCAGCTGAAAATTCCCATTGAGGCCCTTTGGTGCAATGCCCTTTGAAAACCCTTTCTGTTCAAAGGGAACCCTTTGAAAAACCCTTTTGGATTCAAAAGAATCTCTTTGGTTAATAAAAATTGGACAAGGGAATTTACAAATTACCCTTTGAACAAGCCAAACCCTTTTGAAAACCGTTTCATTTTCCCAAAAACCCTTTCAAACCCATTGAAACCCGTTGTTTAATGAAATTTGGTACAAAGGGTCTCAAAGTGAATTTCATGCTAGGTTTGCAAAACAGTCGGGTGAAAGTGGTGTTGAAAGGGGAATTCAGTCACCCGACCTGTTTTAACATTGACAACATATACTTGTTCTTCATGGAGTTTGTCAAGCTATGTTCACGAAAGATACCAGTGAGGTAAGTTAGCAATTTGAAAGACTGATGATTCCAACTAAAGATGGAGTGACTGCTGACTGAGTGCATACCCTTAAATCCATTCCAAATAGCAATTAGAAAGGATTATATGGGACAAGAGTTTGGTATTTTAATGTGGCCAAAAAAGACTCGTATCAAAAGTCTATTCCATAATCGTTTGTAATTACTAGTTGGAAAAGGGTCTATTGGATATTATCAGCAGGGACTTGTGTGAGGCAACTACCTATTATATTCAGGAATTTCTGTGCTATTGCTATTGCTTGGCTAATAATTGTTATTTTTTCTATTTTAAAAGCTTGTGTCGAATTACGATTCATCAACAAATGACAATCTCATCGACATCATGGAGTTTCACATCGTTCCGGTATTTAATAAAGATGGTTACAAACATACGTGGATGGAAGTAAGTACAGGGAAATGAATATTCAAAAAGATAACATAAAAGTGGATGGAAGTAAGTACAGGAAAATGAATATTCATAAAGATAGCATAAAAGGATCTGATGTAACTGGTATGTTGCATGTACTTATTCAGGTAAATACCGAAGGAGAAGGGGCAGAACAGCTCAGGAGGATATTTTGCTGGAGGCGAGATAGTGTAGATGTATTAAAAGAGTCATAGTTTCAGACTTTCTAGGAGTGAAAATTTCTAGAGGCGCCGTTTCCTGTCTCCCTTGACTAGAGGCTGGCCTGATTAAATGAAGAGGTTGGACAACAGTAAGCATAAGGAGTTACACCAAGTGACTCACGCGACACGTGTTTTCAGAGGACTTATCAGATTTACGCTTTATAAGACAGATGCTCAGCAAACAAAATAAATTTTAGGTATCGGGCAACGTTACACTCTAAAAATGCCTATTCAAAGGGGCACTGAATAGGCAAGCCCTTCAAAAATTTGATTAGATCCGTTTCAAAAATGAATCAATTCTAATCATTTCTGAAACAAATCTATTCAAATAACTGTTTAGTTTTCCTATTCAGTACCCTAGGCATTTTTGGAGTGTAATCCACAGGTGATGAATGTGATTACAAAAAAGTGGGAAAATTCAAAGTATCAGTTTAAATAAAACCTTTTTTTGATTGGGAAATGGCTACAGATAAGAGCAGTTGTAAGATACAAGGTAAGCCCCACAATGCGAATGCGAAGTGGACAGCCTAGCAGAATACTCAGTTTACTTAAATTACACACAGTATAGTATTCACAGCAGAGTATGGCCAACTGCAAGTAAAGGTCTGTATTTGGACAGCCAAAGCCAGTTGATTTCTTAAATTAACAGAAAGATCTAGAAGTAAACTTGGGGGAGGGGGGTTAACTATTTGGAAACGAGGGAAATTTGCCGTAAAATCTAAGTCATACGCCTGTATACACAACCTAGCTACTCAAGCCAGGGTAACTCTAGCGGAATATAGTGTTAAAATTCAAGCCAGCAATAGCTACTGCGGATGGTCCACTAGTTACCTCTTAACCAGTAGCGTAGCTAGGGGGGGGGAAGGGGGAAAGTTGCCCCGGGGGCCACCTCCAGGGGCGCCGAATTGACATCACTTAAAAAATGTTGGACCTACCATTTGCCATGAGCATAATATTGATATAGCAATTTCATCTTTTAATAAAATAATTTAGTTATATTGACACAATTAAATGTAAATCTAAACAAGAGAAGAGGCAATTAAACGAAAATGGCGATTTTACTACAGATTTCACAGGAATCCATATTTTAAGGCTGCGTACATGTTAAAACACCCGGGAAGTGCCGTTTCCGGCCATCTGAGGGGTTTGTAGAGCCAAAAATTTTCTTGTACGCTCCGCGCCAACCGATCGTGGCGCTCCGCTTAGATAGTCCTGCCGAGCATGACGAACCCCGCCCCCAGGAAGATGGGGGTAGGACGCCAATTTCGTTTCTTACCCCGGGGGCCACAAACCCTAGCTATTCCCCTGCTCTTAACGCCAAAAGTACAAATGAGGATGTGGCACCCTAACCTTTTACAGAAGCTCAAGCATGCAGGATTTGTTTTCCACCAAGGCGACATAGAGAAAGGGAGTGGCTAAATTTAAGCACTATAAGTCGAAAGCCACCATCAATAATTTGTGTACAGCAAAACTTCCTGCAAACATGTATTCAGGGTTACTGGAAACGGCATTACCCAGAAATTAGAAGTTGCATGCAAAAGTCAGTTGTGCAGATGTGAAGAAATTAACAGTGTAGCTTAACATTAACTATTAAGTAGGACTGACACTTGCACGATTCTGTGGCACGCATTGGCACGACTGGAGTCGTGCCAGTGCGCAAACTAGTCGT
>WURT03067718.1:0-13586 GCA_009936505.3 Holothuria glaberrima
CATTTGAAATTTTCTGGGCACAGTTAGAGCAGTTTCTGGCGCTTTTGCGCCAAAGTCCTGTTCAAATTTCGAGCTCTATGTCGTCCGTTTTGAGATTTCCTGTACAAAAAGCCATGCGTCCCTAAAACCCACTGGCCTCCTAAACAGTGCGTCCTGCATCATTTTCGGGCGTATTTCACCAGAGGTCTCGGGTTATCGCGAGCCCTGTAAGTGTAACCTCAAGACTCATTTCTTCTTTACTAGTTCTTTGATTCTTTTATTAAGTTATGTTGTGACAAATGCCCAGAGCTGCTACACTTCTGCTCCTGATGTGGCACTTTATATTAAGTGCAGTATATTATTATTAGTAGTAGTATTGTTATTGTTATTAAATTATATTGTCAGGGCTTTCATTAATTTATTTTACAAAAGAGTTTTTGACTCTACCACTCAAAATTTTGAAAGGGTCATTGACTGCCAGTCATAATTTCCAAAGCATATTTGACTCCCAGCAAAAATTTTCAAGAGTATTTACTTGACTTCCTTTCCTTAAGAAAACAATATAATTCAGAATTTAGTTCCAATCACACGTGGTCTGATCCCAAGTTACCAGGCAGGCTGGGGCCCGTGCTGACACTCGGCTCCTAGTTTAAATGTTGTTTGGTTTTACCCATACCATACACTGTATCTTACTCACTGAAACTAACTTAGGGAGAGTGCATGTGTCACATACTTACAGTACACATAACGTTAGGACTGTCTATGTCTCCGATCTGGTCCCTCAAAAAATATTTTTAAAACTCAAGTCTACGCTATAGCAAAGTTTGACCGGCTGTTTTTTGCTATCATATTTTGTCTTAGTGTCAAAACTATTTTATTAATACTAGCAAAAATGATTATAGTCGGAACTGATCATACATTCTGTAAAAACGAACAAAATTGAGTGTCTCAGGCTACATTACAATCACCCTTCCTTCAAAGTATGCAGATCCAGTCAAAGGTCAATATTTTAGGACATACACTCAATGCACTAATGAGATACTGACTTTAGCAGGTTTTGACTAGAGAACTATTTGTGTGGGTAAGGTGACTTTCACCTGCTGTTTGAGTCCGTGCTTGTTGTTGATACGTACATACAGTAGTACTTACATGCAGTAAATACTAACCGTTACGTGCTCTTCCAAGTTGCAGGCTATAGCGTACCTGTGGACTGGGTGTTCCGCTCTATGTACTGTACTGTGAGACTTAGTAATGGTAGGCTATAGTACTAAAGGTATATCAAATGATCGTGCGAAGAACGAACGAGTCCAGATCTTTAACGTGTGTCATTAGAAGGTACTTTGTTAGTTTGTACATACATGCTAGCACACCCGGAACTCATAGGCGGTGACCAGAAATACGCAAAGGGTGGTTTATGCCATGCGTATTTGACCTGCATTACAAAACGTGAATGCATCAGTTCACTCTTTGTTTTCATGCTTGGATGCATATTTGACTCTTTATCCCACTTTTTTAACATGTATTAGGCACAATACGCAAATACGCACACTAATGAAAGCCCTGTATTGTACAGATCTCAACTTCTGATTTCAAAGATGTCTGAAAAGCCCAGTTGAGTGACCTTTGGGAATCAAGTATCCACTCCAGAAATCATTGTTGTGAATTATTGGCTTAAACAGAGTTGTGGGGATTATAAACCGGTTCAAACATCATATTTGCAATTGCCCTAAGGTCAAGTCAGCTGGTGTGGTCAAGTTAATCCCAAAGATTTTTGTATTAAACTTGCAGCCCACTGAAGTTTGTTAAGGGATTAACCTTGTGAATGTAGAAAAACACAAAACAAAAATTTCAACTGCGTATTTAGCTTTATGAAAGTCACATGTACCAAGTACCTGGGTTGATAAAACTTCATCTTTTATCATTTTTGTGCAGAAATTTGAAGGGATTCATCTGACATAAATTTTGCTCTAGTAACTTTTGTGGAAAGTGGACTATCTTCTTCAGTAGGCCCCATCATGAGCCAGTCAAGCCAGACACCACAGGATGTTTTCCAACATTTGTGGAACCAAGCCATGATAGACGAAGTGTAAGTAAAATTGTAGCTTGACAGGGTTCCCAGTGAGTCTGGAAATCAGTGAAAACCTGGAAAATGACTTTTACATTTTCCAGACAGGGAAAACTCAGGGAATTTGAGAAAAAACAGCAAATATCAGGGAAAACTCAGGAAATTTGAACACTGAAATGATCTTGTAACCCAATTCATATGTTCAAGGTACTCACTCATGCAGTAAATTACCTGTCCGCACCATGTTCTGAGGATTCCATGTGATCGAAATCTCTTGGAGTTTCTGAATTTTCTCAGGGAAAACTCAGGGAATTTTGTTTTCATGAAATGCTGGGAACCCTTCTTAATTAATTAAATGTGTGTCATATATGTATAGGAGAACAAACCATTACTGTTGGGGAATAAAGCCCCCTCCCCAATTCCTTCCTGGAGTTTGGGGGAAGTAAATTCTCATGCATATTGCTACGAAAGCTCAAGTTATTTGTCCCCAAGAAGTGACTCAACTTAAGTTTTCATTCAGCCATAGGCTTTTACTTGAACAATGATATCCCATACATTGTAAAGTAAACTTGCATTATTTCTCACACTTTGCAAACTAAGGGGGAGGGATGACCAGTTTACTATCCCCTATCCCTAGGATGATGCTTTTTTAACCAGAATGTTAGTACCCTTTGACACCCATCTCTGCCTAGCCCTCCAGTGATTGAACACAATGTGATAAATTATCGTTGCAGAAGCACCTCCTACAGTATGCCCTGATTGAACACTAGTGTGATGAATGATTATTGTTTTCTTTGCAGGAGCATAAATCCACAGTTTGAAGTTAGAGAGTTTAATGAGGGTGAGCTCTATGACGAGAGGTTCGATTTGGAAGTAGATGAGCTTGAATTAACTGTTCCCATAGCAAGCCTACCTTCTGAGGTGAGTTTCATTAAACAGTCATAGTATAGTTTACAAGACTTGATGTTGTTAACCTGATGACCTCTTTCTGTACATATATCCAGAGTTGTAACCAAGTCACTCTTTTTTTTGCAAGTCAAGTCAACTACAGCTATTTTAGGGACTCGAGTCAAGTCATGGACTCTATATTTCAAAGGGGAAATTCCACAGAATTTTTCAAGTCCTGTAGTGTTGGAATGTTTGACTTAAGTCGTGACTTGATTTCAACACTGCATATACATATCTAAAGAAAGGGAATAGCCTTACTTGGCATGTGTTACTGCAAGACTTGAAGGATACATGTTTACACAAACATGCCCTTGAGCTTAAAATCCATTGAAATTATTTAATTGTCCCCAAAAATATTAGTGCAAAGGGAAGTTAGCCCGATACCTATCACCAGGCTAGATGAAGGGTATGTTTTCATGTTTTTGAAAAAACCCTCATATTTTAAAGACATTTTTACTCTTATTGGGTGGAATTTAAAAATCTGCAGCAGTAGTCTTATGACAAATATTTGCCAGAGATTTGTCTTGTTTTCACTATAATGTGCATGCTAGTGGTATTGTCATGTCTACTGGTGGGTGTTTCAAATGATTTCCAGTCATGCAGTCCCTAACCCCCTGTTATGCATGGGTGGCAGGATGTCCCCCCCCCCCCCAGTATTAAGTTACAAATCACTGCCCTTGCTGTTATGAGACAGAAGAGAGAGATGTAGCCCTGCTTACCTTGTGCTTTTAAAGATGCCTATACTGTATGTTATACCAATGTCAGGCCCTCATCTATTAGGCAGGAATGTGTGTATCCTGGTTTATTGTGTGACTCTACATCACATGGTAGAGGGAACACATTGAAGAGCTATTTGAACTATTTCCTATGACCCATTTTGGAATTGTTCGAACAAAAAGATGACGTTGGTGTTTCTAGAAAGGTGCATTGACTAAATATTGAATGGTAACTGCTTGGTTTTCCACAAAGGTTCAAGTCAGAAAGCTTCATAAAAATATTATGTGCTTGCTTCTTGAGTTATGCAAACTTGCAACCTTAACCAATCCAAGGTCAAAAAATAGTTTGAAGAATGAGGAAGGTAGCAAAGTGTTGTCTATCAGTGTGAAGCCATGACTTCAGATTCAATGCTTGGTGGAAGATGTGGTAATTTCATCTGCTTGTAAAAGACTGGACATAGAAATTGTGAAATTTGCAAGGAGTAACTCTGTGGTTCACCTTGAATATTTAAGTCCTGAATATCATGGAGGATTCTTCAAAGAGAAATAAGATATTTACGAGATTTAGTAGTTGTTTTAAAATAAGTTTTGGGCGACTGCTTATACCCTTCAGAGGCCTTAGATGATTTTCATGTGAGATTAAGGTGTGTCTGATTGCAACTGCCGGATCAGTGCTTCTACACAGAGAAGGTATGTAGGTGTATGCCAAGACAGTACACAGATCATACTAGATGGCCAACCTGTCCAACAGTCAGGTAGATCTTGTGGTGCAATAGCTTTTTTGCAGTATTTTATGGCAGGACTCTAAATAATTTATGACTTTTCCACTTTGAGCTGTTTCTTGGAAGTAATGAAGTCGAATGGGAACAGTAAACAGAGTCAGAGCAAATGGTAAAGTCACGTATCTAAGGGTTAATTGCGACAAAGGTAATTTATGCTGTTTAATTCATACTTTATATATGCTGTACTGTACATCCAATACTGTTGCTTTTAATGATTAGTGTTTTGGGCCTCATAGTAGTTCTATTACTGTAGCATTAATCAACTGAACACATAGATGTCTGGTGTCTTGAACAATACGGGAAAGGGTAACCCATAAATTATTTCAAAGTTTAGGCAGAGCATTTAGGGTATTTATTTAGTAACTTAGAATATTTTCTAATTGCAAGAAATACGACCTTAAAGCAATAAAATTCTGTAATTAGGCCTACTTGTACCCATATACATGTACTATGTACACTATATCTTGTAGTAGCATTGCTTTCAACTTCCAGAGATTTGTATTGGGACAGGGACCCCATGTACAAGAATTATTAACCCACATGTCTTTGGGAGAAGCTCAGTGTCTTAAAGTAATATATGTGGCTTGTCATAACATTCTGGATCCTGTTAGATCAGGGAGCAGTACTAGCAGATCTTTGGTTTCAGTTGACACATTCATCTTCCATGGCACTTTGAAGTCATTGAGCTATGAAATGGTGAAAACATACTTTCATTGCATTGATGTTTGGAAGAACCCATGATAGACAGCTGAATTTATTACTTTCTAATAGCAAAAATTTTCATATGAAATCAAGCAGGCCAGGCCCCAGGTTGATAGATTTCCAGCATCGTTTGAGGTACTGCCATACTTCAGTGCTGACTGCTGGTTTTATGCTCATAGTATGTGTGTGTGTCAATAAAAGAAAAATGAATTCATTGGCTTTTCACTTTGCATTTTAGTAGCAACCTGCAATGTACTGTACGTTGGTGCAGACAATGTTCACCTACAATTGCACTGAGTATAAAGTGTCACTTCATCTCAGTAACAGTAAATTTGTCCTTTTGTGAGCATAATTATTGTACAGTAAATCCCTGTTTACCTGAACACATTGGGATGAAAGGTAGTTTGGGTGATGGAAAAATCTGGATGAATGGGGTTTCAAGTTTTCCAGCCTGTGGTCTCCTGAATGACTCCCAAAGAAAATATAATGTTTTGTAAGGTCTACTCTGGTGTTTTTTTTTTTAGGAGTAAAGCTTGCCATGATATTAACTTTTCATGTTTAGTGAAACTAGGTCTTACACTAGCCCGACATATTTTAGTGTAAAGGTGATATTGAGCCTTTACTGGCTCATGGCTCCTAGCAAGAATTTCAAAACAAATATTTACATTTCTTTCAAATTTGACAAAGAGTTAACAGGTTGTTTCTATGCCCACATATAAGCTTTTTTAGCCATTGTGGCATCTTTCCATGACTTTCTGCCAAAATTCACCTTTAGTTTTGCCTTGTAGAGTTCTGAAAACTTGGTGGATGCTACTGTACGTAATTGTGTTGAATATTATTGTGGTTTAATCAGACAGCCAGTAGGAATTCAGCCTGATTCACAGAGAATTCCTTTGCTTTTCTCACATTAATAAAACACAATTGATTAAATTTATATCCAATAAGCTTGGCTAAGGTCAGGAATATTAAAAAAAAAAGGCACACACAATTTCTCCTGTGTCATACATACATTTGGTTTTATTGTCAGTTCTATGGGGTTATACACAGTGCCCTAGCTTACAACACTCCAGCAATATGTACTTACTGAGACCCATTTCTCTGCTTTATCCTAACTTGATCTATAGGATAATGATAACCACAACCTTTCTATAACCATGCTGTTAATACACACAATGCTAATTCCTTTCTTGTATTGATTACTAAGCCCCAAACTTGCTGCCTTTTCATCTCAGGTATGTTACACACACCTGCATGCACACACTTATTGTACATAATACAGAACACCAAAAAGCCTTTCCATTTTCTGTTTACAATGTTGGCCAGTTGTCTGCGCAATCAGCTGATCCCAGCCTATAAACAAGTCTGGACATGTTTCTATTTTGGATTATAGCTGTGCAGGGGAAGCCCCTGGATACTCATACAGTATGGTTTTATTTGCCCTCCTGATTGGCTGCTGTGCAATCTTATCCAGCTATTTACTAATATCATTGGTTTATCTTAGTCCTGATAGGTGTGGTCTCATTGTTGATATGCATTATTCATAAGGTTAAAATGAAGTTGAAATACATTTACTATTACTGTACAGTTGCTATGTATACACATATTTTAGGAAGAAGTATTTGGGTTGCAGTGATTAGCAGAGAAAGATGGTGTGCATTGGAGAAAATTGCTTCATGTTAAGTTTTGTCATGTTTTGGGATAGAGTGACATAACACTATTCAGGTAAGGAAGCATACATTGGATTGTTTTTTCAAGTGACTTTTTATCAACATGTTTTAGGGTGAGGTTAAAAGAAAGTGAAAGGGTGTGTTTATGACAACGTGTCAAAGAGGCTTGGGTTGATTTATATGTGTCCTGCAGAGGATATTTTAATGGCAGGATAGGTTATAGCTTTAGGTCTGGGTAAATAGTGTGTCTGGGTAGGAGCTAGTCGTATGGTTCCTTGTAATCAAAGAAAGTTACCTTGATATGTCAAAAACATTTTGAACTTGTGATGGTACAGTCAACATTAAAAGGAAGTTCGTTTAAACATACATCAGCTTCAGATATAGTACATGTCGTGTGGTGAATACGTGCCAGTAAGGACCGAGGGATTTAAGTCCAAGACCTTCTAAATTAATGGCAGGGAGCAGTAAGGGGATGACATTTTTTTGTCACCATTCAAAATATTTTGGCAGTTGCTGTGTTACAGATTAAGCTTTCACTAGGACGACAGCTCAGTGAGTTGTGAATGTTGTTTGTTACAGGGGTATGGAGATGAAGGGATGGGTGTATGGGGAGGCGGAAGTATAGTTCATGGCCATACTACCCTGTATGTGTTGAATTGTGTCTTCAAGCCTGAGATTCTTTGGGAAAAATATTGCGTAGCATATATTGTGATAAGTTTTACCATCTGAATTTGGAAGTGAAATGGGTAGATCTACCTTGCCATGTAGTTGCAATTCCAGTATTAAGCTATGAGACCAGTACCAGTGAGACCTGCACATTTCAAAATGCTTAGTCATTTGTAAGTTGCAGATAATATAGTTTTATTTCAAAGAGAATTTAGGCCATGGGGAGCTTTATTGGGGGTGGGAGTTGAAGTAGACAGTCTCACACTGGCCTGTACTGTAAATATTGTTTTGTTTCAGTGTAAAGGAGCAATTAACACAGGGAATGCCAAATGAAGAGGTCTTTACAGTATTTCACTATTCAAAACATTTGGCACCCATACCGTCCTTACCCTTCTCCCTTACCCCTTCTCTCCCCTTCTCCCCCTTTTCCCTTTCCCCTTCTCCCTTACCCCTTCTCCCCCTTCTCCCTTACCCCTTCTCCCCCTCGCCCTTACCAGAGTATGGAAAGTTTTTTGTGAACCTACTGAACACTGTGATGCCACAAAGCTATTACAAGCAATACGATTTTCATATCTGTAGTCAGCATTTTGTTGGTATCATAGAGATCATAAGTTTGCAACAGTATCTTGGACAAATGTCACCGAAGACTTACATGCCTGAACCTTGAATGTAGAAGTTGTGGTGGTGTTCACATATATACCTTGCACATACCCTGGAGTGAGTTCAATGTGCTGGTATACTGAAAGACACTGAGACAAGAATAAACATTGTATTCCACAAAGAATCAGCAAAGATCCTGGGTTTTCTTACATGTAGGCTCAATAAGTGACCTGTCAGTTATCTTACACTGAAATGTATGCATGAACATGTACTGTAACATTACTCATACAATATATAGGAGACTTACAATAGGTACAATGCTTCACTTAAAGCAGTCACAGTATATACAGTATGCATCAGTTATGCAAATGTAACTTCTCATATTTTAAAGAAATTCATAGAAAATAGACTCCAAAGTAGTGGAGGACCCCACCATGCTCTAAAATTGTGTAAGAGGCATAGAATTTGAAATGCAGTTTGGTCATCAACATTAAAATGTGAAAAAAATCAAACTTGTAAAAAATTTAAGATTATCATGGATAGGAATTGGCCAAATGTTACCGTTTCTGCAGTGCCAAGATCAATGGGGTCACCAATGTAGGGTGCAGTAAATGACATAAGGTACATACAGCAAAGAAAGCTGTAAAAGACATGATGTGTTGATTTTTGCATCAAATCACATAATGTGATCAAAACATTACGAAGAAATGGCAAAACAAATCACAGCTAAAATTCACATAAGGAGGTGGGGGACATTTATAGGTCGCATAAATTCACCCTGTAAGAATTTTGTGTGGGAGGTTCAAAAGCACTGTTCTGATTATTACACCAGTGAGCTCCTGGTTACACCATATCCTTAAATTCAGTGCAATACTAGAAAAGTGCTATGAACTCTAGTTGTAATAATTTACCCACTATAGGATTTTTGACCTCTTAGTCATTGAAGAGCCTTTCTAACAGAATTGTGTTGTCTATTTGGCTGCATTCAGTGGCCCATTTATAGGAATCATCTTTTGGTTTGTCATTTCCTGATATGGAAAGCAAATCCTGAAGTTTTGCTCTATGGCATATTTTCCCAGGTACTCATTTTATGATACCTTTTCCCAGGTACTCATTTTATGATACCTTTTCCTGCATTTGTGTTCCTTGTAATGTCCATGTTTATTCCCCATTCCTCATTACAGTATACACACATGTCTATGCTACTGCATTCAAATTCTGAAATTCTTATTACATACAGACCTTTCGCTTTAATTAGTAATACCTCTGGTTATACCTTAGCCAGCCAGTGGGGTGAAGATTTTTCAAGGTGAATGTATGAGCAACTGTGCTACAATTTATGGGTCACATACTGTGTACATTTGAAAAGCTGAGAAAACACATGGGGATGAATAGCATAATTTTGTAGGGAGATAAAGTTTCCTAATTTGAAAAAGTGCAGTGAGTGTAATTTTGGTGTGGGGGGGGGGGTGGGGGAGATGTTGATGTTCAAGGTAAATAATTGGCAAAATTCACCTGGCAGACATGTTCTTATTGTAAGCCTTCTCTAATTAATTCATTTGTAGTTCCTGCAATACCTTTTGCGTTTACACATGTATTCTGTAATTGCCTGAAATTCTTTTGGAGGAAAAATGTCAGAAAATTTTAGGGAGTCATCCAAATTGTAATTGAAACATGCAACCCCTTCCCTTTCCCATCTTCATTTTAGCATTCTTGTGAGATTTATTAGGTCAAAGCAACTGCTTTTTAAAGTAATATGGATGCTGCAGCTCACATGACGGGGCATGTCTGTACTTTTGGAGTGGTCTTGTCCATGGGGAAATTTATTCTACAAAACACAAAGGCAGACAAAATTGGGTGTTTAAACAAACATAAAACTTTCATTATCTCTGTGGGGTTGCAGTATTCTGTGATAGGATGGAGACCATTTTGTGCATTTAGGCTAGCTTATTGATTCCTTGCCGAAGGCAGGCAAGGAATCTATGCGATGGTGATGTCGTGTGTGTGTGCGTGTGTATGTGACGCCTAGCTTGTAAACACGATATCTCAAGATAGCAATGACCGACACTTTTCATATTTAGTATATGGATTTGTCATGTTGAAAGGAAGAACTCTATTGTTTATGGTGGAGGTCAAAGGTCGTCTGAGGTCACCAGAGGTCAAAAACTGAAAACCTTGTAAACGCGATATCTCGAGTTAGCAATGACTGGCACTTTTCATATTTGGTATATAGATTTGTCATGTTCAGAGGAAGAACCCTATAGTTTATGGTTGAGGTCAAAGGTCATTTGAGGTCACTGGAGATAAAACTGCGAAAACCTCGTAAATGGTTTGTAAACACAATACTGTATCTCGAGATAGCAATGATCAACACTTTTGATGTGTGGTATATGGATTTGTCATGTTGAGAGGAAGAACTCTATTGTTTTTGGTGGAGGTCAAAGGTCATTTGAGGTCACCAGAGGTAAAATTGCAAAAACCTCGTAAATGGATTGTAAACACGGTTACTCAAGATAGCAATGACCGACACTTCATATTTGGTATGGGGATTTGTCATGTTGAGAGGAAGAACCCTATTGTTTCTGGTGGAGGGCAAAGGTCATTTGAGGTCAACAGAGGTCTAAAGCCGAAAACCTTGTAAACACGATATCTCGAGGTAGCAATGACCAACACTTTTTTATATTTGGTATATAGATTTGTCATGTTGAGAGGAAGAACCTATCGTTTTTGGTGGAGATCAAAGGTCATATGAGGTCACTGGAGGTTTAATTGTGAAAACTTTGTAAATGTCTTGTAAACATGTTATCTCGAGATAGCAATGACTGACACTTTCCATATTTGATATATAGATTTTTCATGTTGAGTGGAAGAACCTTATTGTTTGTGGTGGAGGTCAAAGTTCATATGAGGTCACCAGAGGTTAAACTGTAAAAAACCTTGTAAATGGCTTGTAATCATGACAAACCAATCCCCATAGCAATAATGGATTTGTCCAAGTCAAAAGGAGTGTACAGTACCTAAAACCTTGTGGACAGGTGACTAAAACAAGTATCTATGAAGGCTTTTGGCTGCTGTGTCTGACAAATGTTGTAACAAAAACAAAAGCATTGACCAACATTGATTTATTGTAAACCAATGTGTTTGAAAATTTATTAAAATCTGCACTAATTATAGAAAAAATGACATGTTTACTTGAACTTGAGTCCCTTGAAAATGATGGAATAATCCATCCCCATGGTAGTAATGGATTTGTCCAATTGAAAAGGGGCGTTCCCAAAAACTTGTTGACAGGTGACTAAAACAAGTATCTATGAAGACTTTTTGCTACTTTGTCTGACAAATGTTGTAACAAAAACAAAAACATTGACCAAAATTGATTTATTGTAAATGAAAGTATTTGAAAATTTATTAAAATCTGCACTAATTACAGAAAAATTACATGTTTACTTAAGCTTGAGACCCTTGAAAAAAATGAATAATCCACTCCCATGGCAATAATGGATGTGTCCACGTCAAAAGGGGGTTCCCAAAAACTTGTTGACAGGTGACTTAAACAAGTATAGGAAGACTTTTGGGTGCTTCGTCTAACAAATGTTGTAACAAAAGCAAAAGAATTGACTAACATAGATTTATTGGTTTCGATGGTAAGAGAAACCTATGCAACCGTTCTGGCGTGTGTACGTATGTGTGAATGCGTGTGTATGTATGTGTGTTTGTGACACTTCTCATTAACACGATATCTTCAGAAGCGAAAGTCTGACAGTTCTCAAACTTGGTACATAGATGCCCCATATTTAGAGGAAGAACCCTATTGTTTTTGGTGGGGGTCAAAGGTCATCTGGGGTCACCAGGGGTCAAACTCCAAAAAACTTGTTAACATGATATCTCAAGTTAGGAAGCTTGGATTGATTTCATACTAAGTATGTAGATGTTCCATATTAAGTGGAAGAACCCTGTTGTTTTTGGTGGGGTCAAAGGCTACCTGGAGTCACTGTGGGTCAAACTCCAAAAACCTTGTTAACATGATATCTCAAGTTAGGAAGCTTGGATTGATTTCATGCGTAGTGTGTAGATGCATTATGGTGAGAGGAAGAAGCCTATTTCTCTTGGCAGGGGTAAAAGGTCATTTTGGGTCACCAGGGGTCAAACTGCAAAAACCTTGTTAACAAGATATCTCAAGTTAGGAAGCTTGGATTGATTTCATACTTAGTGTGTAGATGCGTTATGGTTAGAGGAAGTACCCAGTTGTTATTAGCGGGGTTCAAAGATCATCTGGGGTCACATGGGGTCAAAGCCCGAAAACCTTGTTAACACAATATCTCAAGTTAGGAAGCTTGGATTGACTTCATACTTAGTATGTAGATGCGTTATGGTGAGAGGAAGATCTCTGTTGTTTTTTGACAGGGGTCAAAGGTCATCTGGGGTCACTGGGGATCAAACTCCAAAAACCTTGTTAATATGATATCTCAAGGTACAAAGCTTGGATTGATGTCATACTTAGTATGAAGATGTGGTATTGTGAGAGGAAGAAACCCTTTTGTTCTTGACGGGAGTCAAAGTTCATCAGGGGTCACCAGGGGTCAAAGCCTGAAAACCTTGTTAACACGACATCTCGAACAAGGAAGCTTGGATTGATTTTGTACTTAGTATATAGATGTGTTATGTTAAAAGGAAGAACCCTAAAAAGGAAAATATCCCAAGAGTTTCCAAGATCTTAACCTGAGGTCACCACAGGTTAAAAAGCAAACTTTTTTAATAATTCCCAAGAACTTCATCTCGGGTCACCATGGGTGAAAAAGCAAAAATTTTCAAGAATATTCAAGATCATCATCTGGGGTCTGCAAAGGTCAAAATGCAAAATTTCCCAAGAAATCCCAACATACAAAAATGAACACAAAACTTTTTTTTTCCAACACCTTAAGATAGCATTTTACCAGTGACTGAAAGAAATGGGATAACATAGCAGTATTGCGAATAAAACATGTACAGTATGCATCATCGAAACCTCAATGCATCTTTGCATTCTGGTTGTAAATGAATTTGTTTGAAAATGTATTAAAATTTGCAGTAACTACAGGAAAAGTATATGTTCATCAAAACTTGTTTTGAAAGGAAGAAATACATATACAAATGGCACTTAAGGTGCTGTGAGATGTCACCAAAGTTTAGCTTCAATCAGGAACTGTGTGTCTAAGAAATTTTGAATAGTCATGATGTTAAGCATATCTGTTGTCTTTCTGCTGAGTGCTGACAGTAGGTAAACTTTAGTAGAGCTACAGGTTCAGTCCTAGAACTATTGAAATGTGGATTGACAGGGTTTAGGGAGATACTTCCTTTTGGTGGAGGTCATTTGGGGTCACAAGAGGTCAAAACCTGTAAACATGGTATTGTAAGGATAATAACTGCAAGAGATCTCATACTTGGCCTGTGGATTGTTCATATTTAGCATGTAGATTGCCAT
>WURT03067729.1:0-13586 GCA_009936505.3 Holothuria glaberrima
CTCCGAGGACAATTCCCCCCCCCCCCGGCATAACTTCCGGAAAGGAAAACTCCACCCGCCGCAAATACACCCTGCACACCCTGGTTACAACCCGATTTGAACCAGAATTCGTCCGCCCGAACCCATTAATCCAGCGAACGCATCGGCCAGGCGAATTTCTATAGCTGGTGAATCCAACTTGAACAGCATAGACCATGGAGCACTGGGAACCCTTGTGCCATTTCCTGCAATGTAGTGGTCATGTTTAGAGGAAAATTTCTACTCTTCGCCGGAACCACTAGTCGCGCTCTACTCATTCTGAACAGAACTGGCTTACTTAAAACATTCTCTTAAAGGTGAAAGCTAAAAATCATGTGTTTCTTTAATATGGTAGTTACTGAAAAACGTTAAAGCATCTGACAATTTCTCGTTTTGCTTACACTCAAAAATAGAATATTTGTATGACGTCATTAGAAATTTACCGGATATTCCCCATTTTGTATAGCAAAATTTAACATAACATTAACGTTTCCGGCCATCTGAGGGGTTTATAAAGCCAAACATTTTCTTGTCCGCTCCGCGCCAACCTATGGTGGCGCTCTGCTTAGAAAGATGCATTCCCATTTTTCATAGATTGATTATATTTTTCATTAATTGAGAAATTGCAGACATGAGATCCATATTACAAGGCTGAAGCTTAAAACACTCGGGAAGTGCCATTTCCGGCCACCTTGAGGGTTTGTAAAGCCAAACATTTTCTTGTACGTTCCGCGCCAACCGATGGTTGAGCTCCGCTTAGATAGTCTTCCTGGCACTCAACCCCCCAATATTTTTTTTTCCGTTCCGCTGCGCCTGTGTCCGGGGTTAAATGTCTGGGAAGTAATTGTCCAGGAGTTTATTGACTGGGGGGTAATCGTCCGCGGGGGGGGGTAATGTCCACGCGGTATCCGTCCGGTTGGGTGTTTGTCTGGGGGTCACGTTCAATCCTTCTTAGACGTATTTGCACTATGAATTATAATGATTGCTTTTAGGTCGTTTTTGCGTGTCCTTCGGAGTGATTCCATTAAGCACAACATCACAAGAATGAGAAACAGTTGAATTCAAGAGAAGACATATTTCATGAAGATTGAAAGCTCTTATCAGGTAAAAGACTCGCCTTCTAACAAGCATAAAAATTTTGTTAGAGTTGTGAGAGTTCCACGAAACAAAGTCTGCATGTGATTTTGTCATGGAAAAACATAAATGCAAATTTTTGTCGCATTTCGCCCATTCGTTACTGTTCGCCCTCCGTATCCGCTGGTTATAGGGCAGTAATTTCGGACCAATTCACTCTTCCGAAAACTAGAGGTACATCCCCCACCCTATTTAGGCTCGTAAAAAGAGAGTACCCTAGAGAAATCTTATAGTACGAGTAGTCGTTGCCGTAACACTTTTAGCATGTGAAACACTGGAATTATGCATTGTAGAAGGGGTACCATGCCACTGCCAAAATATCACTAATAAGAATTTCTAAGGACGTCATTACTGTATTTCAAACATTTGCCAAACGTCGCAAGATTTTGGACGAAAGTCACCTAACATGAACAAAAATTTCTCAAGGGGAGGAATTTTCTCCCCTCCACATAGACAACAGACCCGCCTCATACACGAAACCAAAATAAAAATTCACTGCACTATGAGAATCTTTCAACATATGATTACTTTGAAAATTTGCCAAAAATAGCACTTTTTTGCATTTAAACCATCTTAAACTAATAAACATTTGTCAAAAGGGAGGGAAACACCCATTCCCCTTAGAACCTTCACCTAGGACGGCCCCTGCACTAGAGGATATAAATAAGATTCACCGATTGCACTTTGTAGGGGTGTCTGTGGTGGGATTACAATATAATCTTCTGTTGCCCCCCCCCCCATTACCGACTCCTGTCGGCGCCACTGGTATCAGTGATTAGTGATTACATGAAGGTAAAATGTAACAGAAGGACTTTATTCTTGTAAAAAGTCATTTCCTTATGGAACTTTTTTTAATAAGATTACCGCAAGAATTTGTTGAAAGAAGGGGGGGGGGAGAATGAAACATATGTACACTAGCTTTGGCTGTCGCTCATCGGGCGCTTCGCTTACACTGATTGTGACTAGTTATAAGAGTTACAACATCTCAGGGCGTTGAAAGTGGATGCACTGCGTGGACAATTTCCTGGGTCCCCGCGAATCCTGAGTCCAAGATAGCAACCAAAAATAACAGTTATGGGCCGGGCTATCATGTCAATTTTAGTACTTAGGCCTAGACTGACTCTTGCATATATCTAATATTTGGTTGGATGGTCTGGGAGGTTTTTGGCTATTGGGATTGTGATACCATTATTTTCAATCTCTCACTGCTCCTTGTCCATTGGCCCCAGAGAGTCTTGTTATGTTCCTGCGACATCTCAAGACATGGATGTGACCTACGAACATCCACGACTTTCCGTGGTACACTGTACGACTTTATTTGCGATTTCCCACGACATGGATGCGGAATTTGCAGAAATTTTGAACATGTTTAAAACCGTGCGACATCGATGCGACTTCCAGCGAATTGCCACTTCTCACAGCCTACTTAGGCTTGCACACTGTGCGACTTGTTCATGTCGTGAACGGGGTCTTCAGGCATTTTAAGGAATCGCTTCCATGTCGTAGGTCAAAGGTCGTGCAGTGGGCACCTGGTTAAACCTAGGGAGCTTTTGTTTAAATAACAACTCTCTGGCATAACGTTTCACAACTGCTTATTAACAATGGGAAGATATGCCGCCTGGGCTATATAGACTGTATCGACTCTCTGAAAGGATTTTGTCCACTTAATAGAGAGAAGCAACCGCGACTTTAATTTTACTCTCTGGTGAAAATTGCATTTCTGTAAAATGTGTTCAATTCTTTGGTTACAAAATATATATCACAGTGCAAACACATTCTATTCATAAGGTGGCATACTCTGACACCGCCCCTCCCGCCTTCGTTGATCTGTCAATTAAAATCATGGCAGTAAACCTACTGAATCGCTACTGTTACCAACCAATAATGTAGTTAAATAAGACTTTTGTAGGCTTACTGTGATACTCTCTGAGCCATGGTATTAAAAGTATCAAACTTATTTAAAGAAATGTTAAACGTTTCCCTTCGAAAGGCAATTGCTTTAAGTTACTACACATCTTTTCTGTCTAACCTTCCTTCTTTCTCTTTTTTACTGTATCAGTTTTCCTACACACTTTTTACCCTTTTTTTCGTTAGTTTTTGTTCTTGTACGTTTGTTGAGAGGTCACTCCAGAAGAGATTGTACTTTTTTCTAGTTCTTCTATTGGGGTCTTCCGATACATTAATACTGTGTTTTGCTAATCATACTCTTCATATAGTGTATGACATTGTTCTTACTATGTGCATTACTCTCCTTTGCAGGGAATGTGGAAAATAAACGTTAACTTGAAACAACTACGTCGTTTGTCACATATTACCTTCATATGACAAGCGTTAAAACAACTCCAAGTACAGATCACACATCTTATCACCCATATCACTTTGCAGCAATTCCTACAGACGACTTGAACCAAGTAAAAATACGCTAACAAATGGCATGAAGTTTCCTCAACGGTGCTTGTCGTCAGCTGAGCTTTTGGTTGGCATGTCTGAAGTTTACAAAATGCAGAATATTTTATAAACTTGGGGACAAAAATCTTATCCAAAAGGCATTGTCTGTTTTAAAAGATTCTAATTTGCCAAAACTGTCTATTTTGTGGTAAATGCAGTGCAAAGGGGAAGTTGAAGATGACATCTAAACCATTGATAGCACGTGGTTTTTAAACTAGTTTTACCATCTAACACTTCAGTATCGAATTTGAAGGGTAGGCTTAATAAGTCTATGACTTCTGAAGAACTCGGAGATAATGTGCCTGTGTTCTGTCACATTCCGGTATATGTGGGAACCTGCAGATATCTCATTTGGCGAGCAAACTGTTCTTAAAATGAGAATGCATTTAGCGAAGAATAGCACAACACAGGGCTGAGGTGATTGTTAAGAAAAGCTGTTTCTTTTTACAGGAGACCTTTATCATTTTCCGCAACCCAATGTGCATTATATAAAGCGTGTATCAATGTTGATATGGTCTTGATTGAAAGTATTCATTTTGTTTTCTGCACATTAACAGTGAAGAGTTTTAAAAGAAGAGTTAAAGAACGTGGAAGGTATTAAAGGTCACGCTCAAATTACTTAATCGACCACTGCTTCTTCAAACGAAGTGCCCAGTTGCTCAGCTTTACATGTTTATCTCATATTTCTAAACATAAATTCAACATTCGTACAAATCAGTTCATGAGAAAACTCAACGTTAAGCTTTTCTGAAAAACTTTTTGTCATGTTAAAGGAGAAAACTTGCTCCATATACTTGTTTGTTGGATCCTATTATCCTTAAGGGCACTTGTTTTGTAAGAAATTGCTTAGATTTTCCCTTCTCTTTAGGTATAGGGGTAACGGTTCCATTGGACCCCTGTGTCACGTCACATTGCCCTTTTCCCTTCTTACTGTTGAAGTGCTGCACTAGGTAGGTATGAGTAACGCTCACGCCCCCCTAGAGATGCTTTTTAAAACTTTCAATGAGTTTATAACATTATTATAATTAAATGAAAGAGCACCATACTTACGTCCAGCTTAAAGCCGTACTGTTCTTCGTTTTGTTAAAAGCTTCCCCCTAGTTTCAGAGTCAACAACTATTTTACACTAATTTCCTTCATCCCATGGAAAGAGTTAATGCTAAGGCCACAAAAATTTCCAAAGTCAGCATAAGATCGTCATAAGAGAAAGTAAGGTAACGCTAGATTATAATAATAGGTCACGAGCACCCACCGGCGGTACGGGCTTACCGCTTTCGTTCCTCTACGTTGCCATTTATTTACTTTCACTGAGCTAGGTAATGGTGAATTCTGAGTTTCTCAAAACGAATATATTACTTTCCTACAGGGAGTGGGGATAGGTGCTACAATGCTCAATGTCAGTGTTATTTCACAGTGACTTTTCTCAATGCGTAGTATTTTCCTCCCCGGCCTTAGCCCCCACACCCCACCCCTTCTTGGACCGCCAATTAAAATCCGTATAGTTATTATGACCTAAATTAGATGAGTACATGCGTAATTGCTTGAAATGACCTCCTACAAATAAAATTAGGTTCACATTACTGAGTATCAAAATTTGCTCATTTTGTACGTTAGGGAGCACAGGTGGTTTATGTAATAACGTATAGCTGTTGGAATTGTAAACATGCATTGCACTGGACCATTATTGTTCAATAGAAACTTTATTCGACCTGTCTATTAAGAGCGTAGCAAATCATTCCTTTCAACTGAAGAAAGAAGTGAAGGTGCAGGCCTCGGTGTGTTACAATGGAGAAATTCATGGTATACATGAACATTAGGGTATCAGCAGACTTTCAACTAAGAATACCAATAACGCAGTTAAAGTGATTTCTTTTAAATTAAGTCAAAAGGGTGGCCACTTAAACTTTGCATGGTACTGTTTTTTGTATAGATTTGTATCAATAACAACGTTATGACCTCTGTACGAAGTGTTTTAGTATCGTTTTTTGGTAAGCAATCAAACCTTTGGACGAGTATACAATTTATAATAGGCACCGTTTTTGTTCTATTGGTGAGATGTATTCCCTGTCAGAACCTGTAGCTAATATTAACCCCGTGTTCAGAGGTAACAGGCAAGTCTGATTCGACACTGAACTCTTTCAATTTATGGAGAAAATATAATCCGTAAGATTAATAACGTTTGAAGGTCTCACTGACTGTTCCCTAAATTTTGAAACATGGCAATCTCGTTCCCGTCAATTATAAAGTTTTGGCATCTAATAATAGTTTAAACAATCCAGTGTAATTATTAGGCGTTTCCTAGAGGATTTTAAGGTGGATTTTCATTTTTCTAAGATTTTAAACCAACATCTAAAAACTTTTTGAACAGTTTACGGTTTGTATGACTTTTTTGATAGAGCCTCTTCTGGCTTTCTACTAAGTTTCTATTATTTTCTCGATTTTTTTTTTTTCGTGGCTGTAACTAATTGTATGGATATTTCTACAAATTGCCACAAATTTCTACAAACTATAAAATTTACGCCATAAGAGGTTTAAGGCTGATTACGTAGCCATACATGAAATAATCTACGTAGCTTCATTAAGTGAAAGAAAATATCGTTACGCTTTGATATTTTAGGTTACAAAGGAATTATAATAAATGATTGCCTTTGTAACAAACATCTTCAAGCTGGGTTTTCCAAAACTTTAATAACTTGGAATAAGTAGTGTTTACATTGGCGTGACCAACGTCGGATGTGTTCGTTGCGGCTATAAGCTTCGAGTGCATGCCAGTAGCCATTACGAATGCGAGGCACTGAAATATTCAAATATTTGCCATTTTACATTTCAGATTTTTCTTACACTATAATTTAGTTACTCAGTACATGACGTGTATCATTAAAGAATTCGAACATGCAAATAGGTTTAAAATCGGATATTTGAAAATATAGTATTTCAGTGAAGAAATTTACTGACGATTATTTTTGTAAAAAATAGTAGTCATGGGGTCCCTTATTAACGCTTGACCCAAGCCATGGTCTAGTCGTCTCACTCCGAAGACGCCACTTATTGCCCTCTAGTGCTTTGACTCCCCGGTCATAACTTCAGTCCTCCTGAACAAATTCAGCTTGCCACTTATGCCACAGGGAAACACAACAGTTGCACTTGAGATTCATCTCAAATTCGTACCAACAGTTGCCACCAAACAGTAGAGTTTGCAACATTTTCATGAGTGAAAATCGAGACAAAACTTTTTACTGAAAAGGTCTGATCAGTGCGGTGTTGTTAAGGTAAGTGTAATTGATGGATTTTGCATGTAAGATTTATTCTTCCTGTGTTTCATTGATTCAGAATATTTGGTTCTGACTGTATTTATTCGTAGGAACAGAAGACGTTGTATTTAGAGTAACGTTTATTATAGTAATTAATTAGGTTACAACATAATTTTCTTCGGACGATCAAAAAATGCAATTCCTAGCTTTTGCAAAGAAAAAAAAGTAGGTAAGCTAAGCAACAGTTAATAAATTATCGTAACTAGAGGCCAGCCAAACCTTTCAAAGGGTTCCCAGAAATCGGAAAACCAGAGGCAGGCTAATGGTCCTACTTGGAATTAGTTGGTGGTAAACTGAATATAGGTACGGGCAGGCATGGGTTTATCCCAAGGAATCGTCCACCTGAAGGAATCGCACAGAAAGCAATTACTAGGTATACATACTTAAGTGGTCGAGCAGAAAATTATTTCAAAGATTTATGTAATACTTTATTTAATAACTACATAAAGCAAAGTTTACATGAATCAGAAATTTTGCATTTTCCACTTACTAAAGCACGAACAAAACTATCCAAAAAGAAAAAAAAGTAAAAAAAAATGATATTAAGCTGTGCATGTAAAAATTGAAAACAGATTGAAATAAATGATTGGACTAACTGGGGCAATCTCATTACCAGCCGGAAATGTAATTGAAATAAACACGCCTCATTAGAGTAGAGTAAGCAGCATGGATAGAACAGAGAAATGTATGTAAGTTGTAAGATAAAATAAAATTACCTGGGAGTTAAAAATATATGACACTTTTAACTGCAATCGTGTACAGGCTCTCCGGAAATCTTTAACTATCATAAACAATCTCCCATTAATTTGAACATTTAAACACACAATTGTTTCACTGAGTAAGGATAAAGTGGGGGTTGGCGTTCAAAATGGCTTCAATGTGGTTCCCTAATTTTTCAATGTAAAGCTACTGCAGGCACAATCATCTAATGCCTATATTTATCTCGGCACTCCTAAAAACCGGGTCCATTTTATTTGCATACTTTTATGCTACGTATCCAAGCAACAAAGTGAGAGAAATGAAATATTTACACTTTAGATCATTGCACGTCAAAACTTGCTAAAACTGATTGATTAACTCTGAAAAATTATAAAGTTCTTAAAAATAAGGCGTTATATGTCTATGCTTAAGAATGGTACAGTTTAGACTTTCGTGCTAATTTAAGATCATTAGAATGTACAGCCAAGAAATGTTCAAGTATTCCCTATTTCGCTGATGTTTCAAGCTAAGAGAAGTTTGATATTTTGTATTCCTTTGCTACCACATTCACATAAAAATAGGTACATCCTTTCAGCAACATGGTCTACACAGTGCCCTCCCCCATTTTTCAGAGTGTTGAATTGGTGAGGTAATATCTTCTAAAGGGAAACCCTTTCATCAGTGGTGCGCTGTATGAAGGGTACCCTGCTGCCCTTTTCAAGCTATAATTTGGCACTTTATAAAAAGATTTAGGTAAACTGTAGGTAAAATGTTGAAATTAGAAGGCAATCTGTAAACCGCTCCAATACGGAGTTGATACGAGTTTGTCTTATCAGACAAATTCCTTCTCTTCTGTTCAGTTTGTCATTCTTACCTAGACTGAGCTACACAACAGATATCCAATCAAACTGCACGAACCACCGTCTTTGTACAGGACTAATTGGCATTTCTAAAAATGATCAGATGTATCTTTCTTAGCTTTACCTATGGGTGCACAATTCAGTCGAACCGTAGGATCGTCTCATTCTTTGCCTTCATCAGGAAACCCCTTGACAATGGCAAGTCAGAATAATTCACGTGTTTTCCGGGTAGAGAGTAAATTACCGTTGGTTAAAATACACGGATGATACTAACAGAATCAACAATGACAATCTGTGAATCTAACTTGGAATGGTGCAATGATTGTTTTAAAATGAGCATGATCAGTAAAATTCTCTGCAAAGTTTTACTGATATATTGTCACTTAAAGAAATTTTATCGTTGTTTAATTTTATTATTGACCTTAATAGACATTAATAAGATAAAATTCCCAAGTATTGAAATCAGGTGCATTAAACGCAAACTTTCAGAGGACAGTAGAATAGCAAACATCTATACTTCTATTGGTTCTTGGTTTATATGCTCATGTTCCCATAAAACATGAAACTTACAACTATTGAAAATATAAAACAGGACGTTGAATGTGAGAAGATGCGGATAATTAAATCAGAAAAAGCATACACCTTTAAAAAGAATAAATGGTGATAAAGCGACGGTAAATCGTTAACTATTGTGGGAATTTTTTCTAGAGTGGAATAAATTAAATATCTAATCGCTGCCGGAAAAAAGCAGAAGAAAATCTCATGGTTTGTTAAAATCTGAAACCCATAACTTCTGTTGTTAACACAGGTACTTTGGAATTAGTTTTGAAACTGTGCTTTGTCCAGCGTTGTGCGTGATATAGCCTAAACGTTACTTATGCTACTCTTTCGGCTTTGTAGCTACCCTCAGATTCACCCATGCATAGATATAACATATAACGAACTTAATTATGTCTAAAATAACAAACGAAAACTCTGCTGTTAAGCTGATGAAATTCTTAAACCAGGCGGAAAGCTTAAAGGCTTAGTGATTCCTTACCGAAAGAGGTATGCTATGTTACACAGAGGTTCATCCCGAAAATTTATGCTTCTTGACTACATCATTGTTTACGATGCTCTCACAATTTAACCTACGCTGACCTCACATGACCTTTGCACCCCACCAGAACTTAAATGACGGAAAAAAAGAAACAAAAAACGTCTTAGAAGAGATTTGTCTGTACTTCCTCCCTTATAATGTCACGTTTACAAAGTTCAGCTTTTGACCTCTGGTGACCTCAAATGACTTGTGACCTCCACGAAAACCTTCCGTTCAACATGACAAATACATATACTAAGTATGAATAGTTCCTGTCTTTCCATCTTTATACATCATGTTGATAATATTTTTTTAATTATTTGACCTTTGGTCACCTCAAATAACGTTTTATCTTCGCCAAAAGCATGATAGTGGTCTTCCTCTTAACAGGAAAAGTCTATTAACAAAGTATAAAAAGTGTCTGTAATTGCTGTCTTTAGATATTTTGTTCACAAGCTATTTACAGGGTTTTCGCAGTTTAACCTCTGGTGACCTCAAATGACTTTTGACCTCTACCAAAGACAATAGGGTTCTTCTTTTTATTATGAAAAATCCATATAATAAATATGGAGTGTCAATAATTGCTATCTTGAGATATTGTGCTTACAAGGTTTTTTTGTTTTTGACCTTTGGTGATATCATGTGACCTTTGACCCCACCAAAAACATAAGTTTGCTTTCTCTTAACATGACAAATCTATATACCAAGTATGAATAGTGTCAGTTATTGCTATCTTTAGATATTGTGTTTACAAGTCATTTACAATATTTTTACAGTTTAACCTCTGGTGACCTCAAATGACCTTTGATCTCCAACAAAACAGGATTGTTCATCCTCTTTACAAGACAAATCTATATACCAAATATTAAAATTGTCTGTCATTGCTATCTTGAGATATCGTGTTCACCAGCCATACAAACCATGACAAGTCATACACACATACATACACACACGCCATCACCATCGCATAGATTCCTTGCCTGCCTTCATCAAGGAGTCGAACACAATACATTGTACGTACTGGATATTATAAAAATGCCTTACATCAACAGTTTATTTCATGTCTTCGTGGCCTTCACCTAAAAAAAAAAAACGCCAGTGGTTATTGCCAAAACACTTATGTGTTTTCACGCCTTTAATATGTTTTCGTGAAGAACAAAATGGTAGCGCCTACCATACCACAGTGCAGTCGACATATTCCGTTATGTATACTTTGATGAGTCACATATAAAAATCTGTATGAATTTTACGAAGCCATGTGCTAAAGTCATATGTAGAGTGACCACTGAAAATGATCTCTGATTATTGTGCTAAAATTCAGTAAATATTAGCTATTCATAGACGTAGGGAAATGGCAGCATTTAAGAGCTCCCAACGTCAATCTGTTAAACTACAGGCCAGTGTTCTTTTTTCTTTTTCTTTTCATTGTTTGTTGAACGGGATGCTAAGTTTATAGTAACGCAGTCCATGCGTGCTAAGGACCTCACACAGGCATACGCCTGTTTAAACACATATTGACTGTAACGTAGACTACTAGCATTGTATAGTTTTACCAACACAGTGTGTGTTGTTTTCAGGACATTAATCGCTAGTGGGAGAACACGGCCAGTGTCTGTTTCGGGAACAGGTTGTTGAGGTAAGATAAGATAATAACCGACGACCAGTTTGAAGCATATTGTCTGGAAAATTTTCCTGACAGTCTGGGTCTGTGAGGTGCATCCAAAGTATAAGATTATTTAAACTATGCACAATATCTACCGGTAATGGTTTTTGTGTCTTAAATGTAAGGTTAACGTCAGCTTCGATACCTCGTTGGTCTACACACTCATGCCTGCTCGTACAAAATAACTGCTGAAGAGAAATGTTAAAAGAAGAAAACTACATAGAAACCTTTCCATTGTTCAAAACTGAATATATACAAGTATTTACATACCACCCCTATCAAGGTCTATACAATCAGTTCAATGCCCTCGGGAGCTCGTTAGAGCATACATAATACCTCGAAAAGCACAACTGATAATTTGATTTGATCCCCTTCAGTTGCGTCGCCAAGGGGGGGGTGCCCTCTGAAAAACCTTGTGCCCCCGTGTGTCCCCCCACCCCTGAGATTTGAGATTTTCAAAAAAATTATAGATCTTTTGTAAGTTCTGTAGTCAGAGAATTCTTCTACCAGGTTTTATATGATTTGATTCTGCTTAGGACAAGAAAAGGCAGCAATATGGGTTTTTTTTGAATAACTATATCGCCCCATCTCCAAAAACGGTGTTCACTGATGTGTCAGGGGCTGAGCATCGGTCCTGGTAATCCATCCATAACCCTCGCCGCCGCAACCAATGTTGATATACGCCTTGATAATGTGTAGTGGTAATACATCCGCTTTGCGGACTAGATGACTCATTGATCAAAACAGTAAATGATGCTTCGTACGTGCCGTGGAATGCCTGTCGCTTGAGTTGCGAATTGTGGTGCAACCTCAGTGCCAACAATTTCAATTACACTGTTCTGTATTTTCTTCTTCGAGAAAAAAACAGTTCCAATTAATTTTGAAAGAGAAATATGTGAAACAAAATTCCTTGCTCACTTTAGTCCCGTATGACTCCAGTCACTCAGTTCATGGACCATGAGAATTCTACGTTAATCGAAAATTCCATAATTGAACTTGCGAATATTTGATCGTTGATTCGGCAATACAAATGCACTTTTTTCACTTTCACGATAATTTGTCAATCCATGGGTATTTTTTATTTTAAGTTCCTAAAAAGTCGTCAATTTTTTAACACAAATTTTACTTCAAAAGGTAACGTACGTGGCACCAGATTGCATGAAAGGACACCTAATTTTACAAAAATTTTCAAAGGGAGACACCCCTCCCCTTAGACCCCTCCCCAGGCCGGCGATCACCCAACACACTGCATCCACCTCTATCTAGCTGTGCCCCCATCGAACTGTTGTGCTGCCCTTGTGCCCCCCCCCCCCTGGATAAAAAGTCTGGCGACGCCACTGATCCCCTCGTCGTTTCTTGTATGGTTTGCGAATACGTGAGCAAAAATGAGGAAGATTAATGGGAATGGCTGTTTCAGCCTCAGTAAATATCTGTCGTTGTTGGTGGACTGTCACAAGCGAGGTTTAGCGGGCCTTAGTCTATTTGCCCTTTCCACGTGACTACATCCCCAGGCCGGAAGCCTTCAATTGCAAGGGCATAACACGTGATAACACTAATTACCACAATGACTTATTTTTTCTCAAACGGGAATAACCGCTATTAGGGTAAAAACTTCAACCGCATACTATTCGTTCCTAGTAATATATGACCAATGGTACTAATATATATCACTTCTCAAAACAGATAGGCGCTGGAATTCCTACTTTCCAAGAAAAGCTGTTTTGCACGTGTTGTACCACTTAAACTGTCATTTCACTAAAGTCTTCTCATAAGCTTACGTCAATTAAAATTGTCATTCGACTTTCTTCTCTTAAAGTTAAGTAAACCGAACATGAAGGATTTTGAAATAAATCACCACCACTAATTTTCACTCCAAATTAATGTCCTCTGACGGCGCTACTAAATGTAGGCCTTTTGCTAGTAGATATCATTTATTTCGTCTCAGTGTTTAATTCAAAGCTAAATCTGCCCGAAATACCTCGCAGCCAATATTTAAACTGTCACTGAGAAACTTATAAATTACTATAAATGCCACAGATACTTTTTATATAGCATCTCGTATAATCTCCTGGTTTGTCACTATCCTTTTACACTTCTTGCAGCTAGTCTCCCTCGTGTTCTTCTTTATGAAAGGAATGCAGGGCACGTACTCTTCCACTATTATGTTGGCTTGTTAGTGAATGTGGAGTTATCTGCGCTACGCCCGGGCGTAATCCTTGGTTGCTTACGGTACGACAGTTATGATCCTGTCACTCATGACACATATCTATTAAAATATAGCTGTTGTTAATAGCTGACACTTTCATTTCATTTCATTTCATTTATTTGTTTTTCCACAACAATACTTATAATGATTAAGAAACACGGTTTTGAGA
>WURT03067750.1:0-13584 GCA_009936505.3 Holothuria glaberrima
CTTCACTTCCTAGAAATACATGTATTGTGTATTGGAATATTCTAGAATTCGTTAATTCGAGAGGTTTCTCGAATAAGTGCTGGCGAATATAAAAGGAAAGTCTTGTATTAGTCGTGGAGAGAGACACAACATTACACCTGTAGAACCACACGTTATTGTTATCATTGCTGATTGAACGAGATTGAACCCTATGCTGTGTATGCATTATTCCACTGTTAATATTCTTCAAGTTCAACTAAACGTGTGCTGCTTGCAGTCATTACATCATCAAATCACACAGAAGCCAGACATTTTCTGTACGCCATTCCACTGCACCTTGAGAGTTGCCGATTATAGAGTAACTATATTCGCCAACGCAAGCACTTCTACTTTGAGGCTATCGCAGAAACCACGCTTACTACAGCAGCCTACCATCATAGACGTTGCATCGCCGGCCAAGACTAGCGATAAGTACATTCAGTAAATAATTGTGAACAGGCCTAAGCTAAGATTTAATATTTGTACGAATTAAGGAAAGAGGGTTTTAATCGTAAATAATAATCAAGTTGTTGAATTTTAATCTCGTCCTTCTGTTATCTTTGAATCTTTCGCTGTTACTGGTTTGAATGCCACATCGAGCCGTAACAACTGACTGATTGCATTCTGTGACTGAGAGAGAAAGCGAAAATAAATCAGAGAGAAATCAACTGAAGTTAACTTTTAATCGTCTTTATCCCTGAGATTTGCGTAATTTTTACCAAAACCCAGGAAGAAAAGAACAACACAACATGGCGCCCAACGTACAATACACCGTAATCTAGCCGAATTTTACCAGGGAACCGCCAGGTTTTACTGCTATGTAACTCTGTGTGCGGAATTTCACTTTCAATAAGGGACCGTATCGGCCCACGTATGTGCCGAAAGCCAGTGCAGATAACCCGAGCAGTCTGCGGAACTGTGTATCAAATTTCATCGGCGCCTTACCAGCCTAGCCTATATCGTCTACGGAAAAACGTGAATATGGCGATGGGACTGTTCAGCTGTGTCTTGCTGACCAAATGTAATGTTTGCCCAAATGTTATTATTGGTGCATAGAAGCCTAACCTGTTCATCATACTTGGACTTGTTCCCGTAATTTTCAAAGTGCTTCATAGCCTTCTCAACGCAGTTCGTGGACACAGGCTCTCGGTACTAACGTAAGTGTAGGTTGGCCAAGACTATGCATATATATAACACGGAAAGGTAGGAAACTAATCTGGTCTGTGGCAGAGTTTTGCCCATTAACAGTCCATTTTACCAAAATACCTCAATATTTACCAGAAAAGGGGCACAACAGCGTGTCTCTGGTGTGTAGGTAAGTACTGGTCATTGTCGTAGAAACTCTTGAGCCATATTTGAAAAATTTCAGGCAATTTTCTCCCGTAGGGGCACTTTCGTTCTAGGTCTTTGATCAGGCCAGTTTCCAATAGGGACAGAAGCTTCCACATAGATAAGCAACAAGAAATCTTTACTTTTTGGATCTTAAGGGTGAGTTATGTGTAACTTTACAATTTAGGCCCAGACTAAGCCTGAGACCTGTTACTGTTCAGCCTCGCCTACCTAAGGCTATAGGCTCTACTTGTTATTTTGTGAATGATTTTGTTTTGACTTTTGGCATGTTACTTTTGACGTTCATATTTTTGTGTATCATGGCACAACCAACGTTAAGGCAAACTGACTTTTTGCCGACTAGATTTAATGGTAGTGCAATTAACAGAGATGACTGTACTTCGCATTTCTTATTGTTTACCGATTACTTGGAATCGCACAAATTGAGTGCACCTGCTTCTAATGAAGAATTACAGAACGTATTTTCATTGTTTAAACGAACCTTACAGGGTGAAGCAAGATTATGGGAAGAGGATCAGCAATTTAATTCAGTCCCAGACCTCAAACAAGAAATTCATTGGAAGGTTTAGTCCTAGCAAGTCAAAGTTTGCTCTAGTTAATGATTTCGCAAACCTTTCTTATGTAACAGGGGATAGTGCAGAAGTGCATATTGGTAAAATTAAAAAGGCAGCCCGCAAAATTAATTATGGAGATGCTCAGATAAGAGACAAATATTGAGTACTCTTCCGCCACAGTGCAGGGCATCAATATTAATGTCTACCCAAGATGATAAGTTGGAAACTTATGTTGACAGAGCCCAGTGTTACTTTGATTTGAATCCTAACCCTACCTTAGTGGATGAAACCACGTATACTTCCACAAGTAGTGACATAACACCCAGGTCACAGGAGAGTACCGTTCCCGTCCTCCCAAACGGGATTTTCGAAATTTTAACAGGCGCAACAGGGAAATTACGCCTAGGCCTAGACCAATATTTTGTGACTTTTACTTAATACCAGGTCACAAATGGCGGCAATGTCGTCAAAGACAGAAGGTCTTAGAACAACGGAAGGAAAGATTTTCAAATAGTGGCAGTAGTACTGAAGTTGATACTGACAGAAATTCTTTAGGTGCTAATTCAAAGAGTGATGGGATTTTTCAGTAAGGAGACCCTCCAATAGCGCTCATTGTCGGGCCCCCAAAAAGAAGCAAAGGCTGGAATTTCTCGGCCAAATATTTAGGCACTGATGACGATTTCACACTCGATTTAGATTCAAAGAACTGTGCAACAGGTAACCTACCTGGCGACAAAAATGTTTTAATTTTATTTGATAGTGGTGCCAGCAAGAGTATCATTTCAGCATCCTTTGTTAATAAATCACATTATCTGTCTTCACTTGCATTTGAGAAAGTCAAACCCATACATTTTAATTAATTAAGTTGGGGAATGAAAATTTTTTGACTGCGTCACATAAGATCGAATTTGAAATCAGAATCCAAGGTATCCCTTCAAATTAAGTGCGGTAATCGCTGATAATTAGGTCGGATTAGATCTGGTATTGGGAAATAATACTCTCAGAGAGCTAGGTGAAGCTATGAATTTTAAAGATAGCTGCTTTCAAATTAAACCAAAGAGACTTTACTTCAGACCTGTACCTAATGTTACCGTTCACCCAGGTCAAACTAAAGTGATACCTTTGTATGGTAGAGTGCCTTCATCTTTAAGAAATTCTGAGATCGTGTTACAGTCAAATCATTTTCTTACTCAGATGTGTCCTTCTCAAATGTTGGTTAATTTGAAGAAAGGTAGAACATGTATGCAAGTTACAAATACAAGTCAAGGAAGGAAATATTTTGTAAAAAGTCGCCCAGTAGCGTACTTTAATGTAAATGATGTGGCACATGCTACCCAAGGTGTCTGTCAAGAGTTATTAAACCATTTGCATGTTACTGGTACTACAGATAATGCTAATGTAAATTTAAAGCTGTCACCTCAACAAACTTTGAGACAGTATAACCTAGAGAAATATCCTCATTTAGGTCCTCATGATCCCTTACTGGATATGACTGAGGAAGAAGTTTTTCATAACCATGTCAATCTGTCGGGAAGCATTCTCGATTCAAAGGAGAAATTCGAATTTTTGGATATGTTAATGAGGAACAGGGAAGCATTTCCTCTATACTGTGAACTCTCTACTTGTAATGGTCATGAAATTGATTTTCACCTGGAAAATGATGAGCCGTTTTTCATCCGACCATATGTTACGACAGAATCAGACAAAGTTATTATTGAGAAAGAAATGGATAAATTGGTTACTTTGGGAATTCTTGGTGTTGGTCATTCATCATACACCTCACCTGTTTTACTTATGCCAAAGAAAGGTACAAATGAGAAACGAGTACTTACAGATTTCAGGTATTTGAATTCTCGCATCAAACGTATTAATCATCCTTTTCCATTATTATCAGAAACCATGAAGCGTATAGGAAATTCAAATGCAAAAGTTTTGAGTGTTATGGACCTTAAGTCTGCATTTTTCTCATTGCCTTTGACTAAACGTGCTCAACAATATACTGGTGTTTCATCATTTAATGGAGGCAAACATTACTTTTACAAGCGTCTTGCCCAAGGGTTGAATGTATCACCTGGTATATTCCAAGCCAAAATAGACGAAGTATTAGGTGGAGTTCAAGATTCAAGAAATTTTTGTATCGCTGACCATGACGATATCATTGTGTTTAGTAAGGATAAAGAGTCACATAGACAACATTTAGCTAGTATATTTCAGGCTCTTACATCAAACGGGCCCAAGATTAGTCCCAAGAAATGCAATTTTTCTGTAAACAAGTAGTGTATATGGGAAATAGTGTGATAGTGAATGAGTCAGGAGATATCACTGTACAGCCTCCAGCTGATAGGTGTAAAGCTTTTAAAAATATGGCAAGACCAAGAAATCCAAAAGAAGCTAGACGTTTTGTAGGTGCAAGAAATTACTTGTCAGGATTTTCCCCACGTACATGTTCAGACAATTTTACGTCCTTTGCATTATTTGTCCATTTGAAAATAGAACAAAAGAAATGCCGGAACTTAAGTTGGTCCATGACCGTGACATTTCTTTTATTCTATTTTCATAGGTCACAAATTTTCTAAGTTTCCAAGAAGATGAATATGGAAACGTTTATTTGGTAAAATCACTGAAGCCTTAACCACCGATGATCGCGAAAGTCGCTCATTAGTCCTCTACATCCGTACATGACAGGCGTGTGGGTGGATTAATTTAAAATGCGAAAATGTTTGAATTCGAAGCTGTATCAGTGTCTGATCAAACATAACTTGGTTGAGATTTCTGAAGTTACGACCAGTCAGCGTTCAATTTAATACAGTAGAAGCAGTGCATAGAACAACTAGCCGACTACGAGGGGTAAAATTCGTGTTTTTCCAGGAAATTTAACCGAGTTGCCAGGATGCTTTAAACCAAGGGTTGGGAACCTCTCTGGCCCGTGAGACCATTTGGTCCGGCCCACCGAGGCAATTCGTAAATGTAATTTAAGTTTCACTTGAAATTCAATTTGTTGTAATTTTATCTACCATACCATTTTCTTGGTACAGGCTAAATGCCGGTTCTGGTACTACATCTTACCGGTTGCCGCTCACAATCATGACATGCATTGTAAAGCATGTCTTTACACATAAACCAAACTCATGGAAAACTATGCGAGACTTATTTCGTTCGTACCGTATCAGTTCCGGTGGATTGCATGTGTTAGACCCTCCCTTGAGTGGGTTTAAAATTAAAGAACTGAATTGAACTTTTCAATGCTATGGTTAAAGAAATAAAGTGCCTTCTTAACAATATTTTTTTTTTGGTTTTCCTAGTTGTTGCTGCCAAATAGCCAATTATAAGCAAAAAGTTCCCCACCTCTGTTTTAAAATATACCGTTTCAGCTGATTTAAAATGAACGCACCCAACAGTCAGTCAAAGCTGTAGTCAGACGTCTGTGGCTAATTGTAGGCTATCGGGAATGACCTGTTGTTCTGAGGTAGGGGAATTCCCTTCCCCTTTGAAAAATGATGTTACGGAACTTCTGAAATCCAAAGTAGTGCTATCATTTCTTCGTTTTCACGTGTCAACATGCCTGAAATTTCGTTGTTTAAATAAAACAGTCCAGAAAACCAATATTTTATGGCTTCTTGGCAGAGCTGAAACCAAACCTGTTGTGACACAATTCAAGAAACAACAAAATATTTAAAGGTGGAGCTGTTTTATACAAATGGATCAAGCGCTTTGCCTGTTTCCTCTGTCTTTTGCTCCGCCCTTATGGAGTAGCGATTGGCTGATCGCCTGATTTGGTTGAAATTATTTTTAAAGATAGATCATGACTGACTGCCTGAGATGGTTTTTGAAGGGCTGTGGAAAATTATATGGGGCATCTCTGTTATACACAATAATAAACATACTCCTGCTGTAATATCCGAAGCGGATCATTGATATTACCGGGTGGGAGGGGGTCGTCCAGTCCTCCCTGCATGCGGACTTGATTTTGCCCCCCAAACGAAATTTCTTGGAGCCGCCCCTGGCAATACAGGCCCACTAAATGTACAGTTCTTCAGTACATGCATCTGCATTAGATGCGTCCGTCAGTAAATGTATCAGTTTTCACGCTACTAAGCTTGTCAAAGATGTGTAGCCACCTAGCTGTACACCTGCGTGACACCTTGAATATTCATACAGTGTTCTGATAGGCGTGGTTTAAGCTAGTGGTAATGAGACGGTCTGTTTCAAAAGCCTACAGATTTTGACTGTTTCTGCACCGTTTCTCCAAATTTTGCCATTCACACTACCATTTTCAGGTACTGCATGAACAGCTTCATCCCTTATGAGCATAGTTAGTGTATCGACAAATGAAGAAAAACATTAGACCTAATGTATTTCCCTATTTTTGATCAGGTAACATCACTTTAACGTGTTACTGTGACAGTTTGAAGGGCAGCCTCTTTGCCGACAATGGCTAAGGTTCAGTAAAGGTTTTACGTTAAACGAATGTCCATAAACGTTTACCTGAAATGGGTTCTTTGTGTTCCTAAGATCTTGAAGGGTCGTCATCTTAATTGACACATTGTTCAAGCCTACCAAAAACATCACAATTTCATAACTTCCGCATAAGTATCAAGCATTGTCAACACTTCGGGATTTTAAAGAAATTCTTGTCGCAGTAACAAGTATGCAAAAGCGCATAGGACCAATGGAGAAAGGAGGCAACCACTTTTTCCGGAAATTTTAGTAATATTCGCTTAAAAAGCAAACACAATTGCCATACGTAGATTTCCCGGGAATGGGCCCATACAAAAATTTTCTATTAGATTTGTATAGAAAAAAATCTATAGAAACCACATAGATTTTCTATAGAAATCCTGTAGAAAATCCCATATAGACCTTCTAAAGGAAAATCATACGGGCATCCTATAGAATCCTATCGTTTCTAAAGAACAGCTTTAATAGAATTCTGAAGTAACCCCATAGAGATTCTGTAGAAAAAAGTGCCAATTTTCTAAAGAAACTATAGGTTTCTATAGAGTTTCTATAGAAAGAGATTCCACAAAAACAGACACTGGAGATTCTTACACGGTGTGTACAGATTTCTGCAGAGAATGAATGTTCTATAGAAACTGTATGAAGATGCTATAGAAACTGTATGGAAATTATATGGATAACCGTCTGCAATTTGAGTTTAAAGATATTCTCTGTGAATAACAGAGAGAAACTAACCATTCGGCACTATGAACTTTACTTGCATGAGAGTTTTGCAACCAAGATGCATTTACTTTTGCAATGCCCCTCATATCTCGGGCAAGACAGCCAGAGGTCGCGAACTGAGATCGGCGTAATTTTTGAAAACATTGTCAGAATGAAGTTGAGCTATTTATATGTACATCTGTGACACGTTGGTTATAGTGAAAAATGTTTTTACATATTTTTTTTACAGAAATACAGTTAATGCATCTTAATGTTCTTTATCTGTATTGATATACTTCTTAACTATTGTGCAAAAATCGTCTCTTGCTACATATCTGATTGATTTAGACCTGCCCTAAGCATAAATTTACAACTTTGATGTTAAAATTTTGGTCACGCCCACTACCCTATACCATAAGTAATTTCAGTGAATAAAGAAGGAAAATTTTTCAGGAATTTTTGCTCAATTTAGAAGAATTTTTGTGTGGAAACCTTAATGCCATTGTAATGATCAAAAATAGGGTATTTAAATTAAACTTTTATATTTTTTCAATTTATTAATATGCAAATGAGATGTTCTAAAGAAACTATAGAAATGTTATAGAAACTTTATGAAAGTTCTATAGAAATGTATCAAAATGTTTCTATAGAATTTCTATAGAGAGTATCCTATAGGACTGTTATACAGAGATTGTTTTATGTAGAAACTGAGCTATAGAAACTTTTGTAGAATTCTATAGAACTCTAAAGGGACTTCAGATTTCTATAGAGGACTCTTAACATTTCTATAGAAAATCGTTGATACCATAGAGTTCTACAGAGCTCTGTGGGCATTTCTATAGAATTGTATAGAAAACTTTTGTATGGGGGGAGGGGCTACAGCTTCCACCCCACCTACTCCGCCTATGCATTTTTGAAACTGATATAAAGCAAAACTGTATACTACAAAACTATTGACGAGAAGTTTAAAAAATTTATATTTGTTTGGCTTACCTCAAATTTATTTCTTACTTAGACCTATTACTTCTCTTCAGATTTCCAAAGATTTGCTTGGAATGCTATACCGTAGCAATATTGTTTATTATGAAATACGGTTTCTTCAAATTTAAAGTCTGGTCCGAACGTCTATTTCCTTACAAAATGAACGGTGGGAGGATCGAACTTAAAACTAAAAACCAGGAACAGACTAGAAACATAACTGCGACCACTAATTAGCAAAAAGGAATAAAACTTCCGATAAAAAGAAACATAATCAGTTGCATTGTGTATCGATTTCAAGGTACGTGGCATTAAACCTCAAAGTGGAAGGTCGTGTTACTTTGTATTTTGAATATTTCTTCTACTCGCTAAATAAAAGTGATATGTAACACACCTTCGAAATCCTACATCAAATAGAATGAAACGATTACTCCCATCACAAAAATGGTCATGATTTCGTATTGTAAAACTTTATCTAGTCCATGAAGGTTATAGGAAAATAGAATGACACAAAGTTCTTCGTAGGCCCAATGCTTAAATTCAGTTTTTATTGTTTCGTTTATTATCAAAGATGAAAAAGGAATTGTACACCTTACAGTTTTATTTGTGACGTTATTATCCATCTATAGAACGTTGCATATAATAAAGGATGTGAATGAAGGGGAATGACAATGCTGATCTATGTTGATACTTTCCAAGGAAAATTAGTCAAATGAAACATATTGTTGACGTAATTTATTCAAATAATTTTCCATATAATAACATATCCCATTTTTCTGATTTTGTGGCGTCTGTAGGAAAATTCAATCATGAAGCGGTTGTAATGAGGCATTTTGTGCTAAGGTGACAACAGACATTTTCGCGGCCGAAGGGGGGACAGAACTGGTAGAAAAGGCTCGTCTTAGCATAGGACAATTTTCCATTTAGAAACTGTTAGTTAATGTAGGGTTCGCAAAATGGTAAATAAAGCCAAATTTTGTTGTACATCAATATTTTGTACCTTTTTCTTCAGACTTAGTAGTGTTTTTACGACCTTTTGTCATGGATAGTAAAGGGAGAAGGCAGTCCCCCAAGTTTATTTTCAAACATTTGCTAAATCTTACAGATATCCTCTTATTTCTCTCTTAAGTACTTCCGTAATGTTCCTGAGTCAAATCATTGAATATTGAGTTATGATTCTGCATAAATTTAGGAAATAAGCAACAAAAATATTGTCACATGATTGATAGGAGTCATTCCCGAACTAGTGTACCCGGGTACACTGCTTCAAATGGGGGGGAGACTGCATTTTCCCTTTAAGTCCCTCAATTCCGGACTCTAGTCTAATTTTACTGATCTTGGAATTGGCCGGGAATGGAAATCGGAAATGCCAGTAATGGACTGCAGTTGTTCTCTGAGCCAAGTCCATTATATGCAAGTTACAAAGACATTACTTTAGGCTACTTGTGTGCACGGTTGTAATGGTGAAAAATCATGTGTTTTGTCCGACTTTCAAATAGCCGGACTTGGAATTGGCCAGGAATTGGTGACTCTGGAACAGGAATTAGGAAGAATCGGAAGATAATAATCTTGGATTTGACCAGGAATGGTGGTCAACAATTGGAATGGGAATTGGCTTCGAACTGGGTTAGTGTGGACTCACACACACCCCTGCATTTTCTACAAAATGTCAAGGAACTCGCTAGTTGGCACTTAATTGGGGGGGGGGGGTAAGAATTTGGCATTCACGTGCGAGTAAGGGTTGGCTAACCTTTTTCGTGTGTACGTCAGAACCGCATGTGGATCGATCGGGTTTTTGAAAAGGGGGATAACTCGGTGTATTGGGCCTTCATCGGGAGAACGGTTGGGGCTCTAGGCTAAAAATTTAAATTAAGACACTTGAATTGTATATCCTGGCATATGACGATCAAAATAAGCTTGAATAAACATTGCAGTTCAGCTTGGCAGCTTGAGACCTTCTCAAAATATAAAGTTGTGCCCAAAAGGGGGAGGGCTAGAGCCAGGGAAGGCCTCTTCTGGACCCGCACCTAATAACTACTGCTGAAATATTGATACATACTTGAAAAAAAATAGTCCTGCTCCCCTCCAATTGAATAAACAGTTTCGATGCTATCCCCGTACGATCATTATGTATATTCAAATCAGTCATCATTATTTTCAAATTATTTGAGGATGGATTATTCCTGTCTAGAACATTTCTATCTAAGTCAAACTTCCAGAAAACGGATTCAAAATCTAAGTTCTGCTTAAAATACTTTTTCAAAAGTCCCCCTACTCCCTGTTTAAAATATCGATGTTCAGACAGGATAGAGCCCCATTGCACTGTGCATCTCTTTAACCATGGCAGCAGTATATGCGAAAGAATATTCTTTTGACAAAATGAGATTTCATTAATCTTGCTAGCACTTGCAGGTTAACTATCATGTAGTAAAACTTTAACGGTAAACTTGTCACACCCTGAATTTTGATCATCATATAAGTTGGGCATTTCAGAACGAAGGGTTTTTTTTTCTTTTTTCTTTTTTTTTACTGACATTCATATATTTGAATCTTAGAGAAGCTTTGCAAACCGGGCATGCCTGTCGGCTAATCGCATATTTATGGTTCCGTTATACTACAAAATATATTTTGCTTGCCATTAGTAAACACCTGCTGTAGTCAAGGTAGCTAGTTAAAAGATGTTACCTCGTACGTAAAATTGTTCTCTTTACAAAATTTTATGACAAATTAAAGTTTGAGCGGTTGAAGGTTGCACGATGCGGGAGGAGTAGCCTTTTAGTTGTGCCAGTCATTTACTGTGCGGAACAGTACGTGTGTTCTATGCAAGGTCAACAACCTCACGTACACTTTTTGCCACTTGTTATGGGCTCGCTTCACAACGAAACGACTGGAATGTGGAATGTGGGCCCCTCTATGGAAGCATTAACAGGACCGGATTTACCTTTGTTGGGGTCCCTGGGCACAAACTAATGTGGGGGCCCCCTTCGCCTATAATTTTCCACAAGAATACAGTGGCGCAAGTCACGAAACTGAGGCAAAGGTTGTCCTCACTCCCCCTCCTTCTTACGTACATGTAAGACTACAAAGCGAAAATTAGAAGAGATGATCTCCACAAACTACCCAAAAATTACAATAATGTAATTTTGTGGGGGCCCTGGACACGTGTCCCACTGGCCTATGCTTAAATTATATCATAAAGATCATTATGTGACATATAATTATTTTGCGTTTTGCATTTTGAAAATATACTTACCCAGGAGTGTACTTACCACACGACGAATCATTTTGCCACGTGCTGTAAATTGTTTTCACAATACGCATGTAATACATGACGGCAGCTGTTTCGTGATTGGTGGTAGTCTCGTCACAAATTATACAGTGTACGGCATGCTCTTGGAATTCTACTCCGCTTTGTAACTCAGGATGGAACCGTACGTGCGTACGTATATGGTATGCTTAGAACGGTATGCTTGTGCACGTTTAATTCTACGCCATTCATAGCCTATCATACCCTATCTTTTAAGATTTTGCTAGGCACAGTGAATATATTGATAACTAGATTATTAAACAACACAACACCCACGTAACGTCGAATCTGCAGAAATTATATCGTTGTGTTGTCAAATTTCAAAACGAGTATGTCGTAATGTTTCGTCCAATGTTACATGGTAAATGTAGCAATGCTATGTTATGTGTTGTGTTGTAATCTAATTCGCAAAATATTCACATTTCACAAAGTTTCATACACATGTTTAAAACGAGCTATGACTTCCATCTATTCATCAAGCAGTGTAACTTTGGATGACTTGGCTGGTTAGTTAGATGACGTTTTACTGCTCAGTTTCTAACCAAATGGTGTAAGTCGGACCGGCCATGGCCTTTTTCCAGTTGGGAGAGCCACGGCAAGTTTTTCGTCCCCAGGAGAATGCCCTTTAGGGAATCTTAAGAGGGACAAACTTTCATGCTTGAAGACCCCAAAATGGTGCGTCCCTCCCCTTGAACTCCGTGGAAAATTTTCTGGCTATGTCACTGTCTTCATCAAAGGCAAGATAATGTCGATACTACCCTCGGAGAAAATATGGGGTAGTGAGGCGATGCGGGTGTTATAAACACACGTAATATGTTCCCTTGAAAGGAATACTGCAATACTCTTTAACAGCTCAAGAAAACAACTTGTGGCACACGGTATACAAGCACATCAAAGGTCGTCGAGTGGCAGATTGATCTATTCCAGCTGCTGTGCACCAATGTTTCACCTGTGCGTGGGTTCGAATCCCGCTCGATGTAAGTGGGTTTTTTTCCGGCAGTCCGGGTACTCCGGCTTTCCTCCCACTTGGCAAAAGCTTGCCTTTAAAATCGGTTGCCCACCCGACGAAGTCGGTTGCGCGCTGGGCTGAAGCACTTTCGGTTAGAACCAGCCGACTTTGCTTTCTGCATCAAAGCCAACATTTTGTTGTTTAAAGATTAGGGGATTACTCTGAATTTCGTGTATCACCATTACAACTACACAGGTGGGAAATCCTCCCATAGTTGCCAAAATTACTCTTTAAAAGAGGCTGAGGTGTAAACTATCACACATTTAGAAACTCCTTCACCTCCTCTCCTAATTTTCAACAGCACTTAAATAGATACTGAAGACACCATTGTCTTTTAAACTTTTTAGGGGTTATTATTCCATCTTGAAAAGAGCCTCCAGTCAGGAAAAAACTGTATCGTGCAAGCTTGTTTTAGACCTACCATTTTATTGTAATTAACATCAAATAATGTTCTCTGGTGAAAATTTAATTCAATCTGTTTTAAGTTAAATGGGAGTGAGAATGGTCTTGAGACCTTCATCAGGTATGTAGTTAACAGTGGTGCAACCAATATTTGGTGATTGAGGGCACTACAGAAGATGATGTCGTAATCCCAACCGGATAAACCTAGAAGTCTGTGCGTGTATATCTTTGACACTTTACTTCCGGGCATGAACCTTAACCTTTGTCACCTGGTGAATCCTGGAGAAGAGCCCCTTCCCTTACACACCTCCCCTTCAAGAAATGTCTGTTCGTTTAAGATGGCTTGTAGATGCAAACTTGTGCTAACTTTTGCAAAGCGTTGAACTGACTACATGTTAAGGAATTACCGTTTTAGTGATGTTATGGCTGTGGTGTGGCATCTCTCCACTGCTCCTACCATGAGACCGGTATAAGGTCTCCCTTGAACCTCTAGCGTAATTCCGAGATGGGGACGTTAGTATGATGCTTTTAACTGACATCTAAATGTCACTACAGGGAAGCACACCAAACACTTCTCTAGAATCGTGGTTTTACTAATTTTGAACGGGCTAAATGAGCGGCTTCCAATGGGGGGGGGGGGTGACCGAGAGAGGAGAAAAGATACAACCAAAGGGGTAGGCGATTTAAAAGCACGTTTTATTATTCGTATTCTCTGTACCTTTGAGCAAGCTGGAAGAATGAGTTATTTTCTCTAAATCGTGAACATTACCCTACAAGTGTTGCTCATAATATAGGTTGCTACATAA
>WURT03067761.1:0-13584 GCA_009936505.3 Holothuria glaberrima
GGTCCAGGGGCCACGAAATGGACCCAAATTAGTGTGTAAGTCAATGGAGGAATAATTGGTGGTGTGCTACCTTAAGCCACATTTTATCACCAAGAAAATAATTTTCCTTGCTCTTCATGTAAAACTAAAATGCTTTCACATATAAACCTATGGGTGCAGGTGCTGAAAGGATGAAGTCATGGGTATTTTGTACCCGCATTGTATAAAAACTTCACACAGCTATCCTAACAGTCTTGTACTTAGGAGAATGACTTTGCAAATAGCACTATTGCATTAGAACTGAATTTAAGAACTTCCAGATTCATTTTTTGGGTAAAGGAGGGGGGAGGGGGAGAAAGGAACACTACTGCCTTGTCAATAGTTATGGCTATCCTGTTGAAATAAATGAAAGAGATATAGAATGCATAGTTACAGTACCTCTTTTCTCTGTACTATTTGCATTCCTTCCTCAATGGTTGACAATAAACCATCTTTTTCTTCTAGCACTTCTTTGAGTTGTTTTTCCAAAGTTTCTAGACCTTGCTGAAGTTTAAATGAGTAATAGAAATATTTTTCTGACTCGATAATTGCAGATTCCAGGATGTACTATTGCATGCATGTAAAAATTTGCATAGCTGTGTTTGTGACATATGGTATAAGATAATCTTAGGGTCTGAAGACATACCAAAGACATACTAAAAAACCTGCTTCTTAATTTAGGCATATCCTATAATTGCTATTTTGTGTACTGTATAGTGGAAAATTTCAAGGTTTAATGTTCGCACTTTTCACAACCAACTTGAAGTAACTAATCACGAATTTAAGACTAGCGAAAATACTTCCGTTACTCCGTACAAAAGTATGCTGTTTGATCCTTACAGGTGCAACAGCGAATTTTTCACACCACAGATATGTGTATACAAGTTACAGAATCACAAAAAATTAACCTCGTGGAAATTTCCCACTATGCAGTATACTTAGGACTTCCTTCCTGTTCAAATTTTTTGCCAATGAAATTCTGAAAGATCTGATTGTGCCATTAGGTCAACAAAAAGTGAAAGCTTTACAACATCTTATTAATCCCCACCTTCCACATTACACATACTGAAACCATTTCAAAAATGAATCCTTACACAGTGTATCATACAATATCCTCCCCTGGCCTTTAATCTCTTGTTATTATCTTTGAAATACACCATACATAATACTCTAAATTTGTCATACACATCTTTCTTGGGTGGAAGGGGTGATAAGAGGGGGAGGGGGTTGACAATAGAAATGGAGGAGGAGGTAAGGTGCAAGATGGGGGATGTAGGGCCATTATTTCAGTCCTTTGAAACCATTTTTATAGCTCACTCATACTGAACTTAAAGAGAGTTGTACAGTAACTTTTCAGAGTGTAAGTGAGGGCATGACTTGGATTTCTAATTTACTTTCTTATGTACATGTAACTTTTAAGAGTGTAAGTGAGGGCATGACCTGGATTTCTAATTTACTTTCTTACATCATTCATGCCTATTTTCTTGTCAAGTATTACTTTACCTGCAGTTGCTGTTTCTCATTCTGTAGCTGGACTTGTTCCTTTTCCTGATTTTCACTGAGTAGCTTTGCTTTTTCAGTCATTTCAACAACAGTCTCTTTCAATGTAACTATCTCTTTCTATTTTGGGGAGAAGTAAAATTCATACTGTTGTGTAGTTAGTTAGTTAGTTAGTTAGTTAGATCAGATTTAACGACACATCAACACGAATGTGTTATAAAGTGTAAACTAGATAAAAAAAGTTAAGTTTAAATACGGTTTCAAATACGGTTCAAGTTCGGCTTCAAATACAGTTCAAATACGGTGCAAGTCCTTCCCTTTAGTCGCCTCTTACGACAGGCAGGAAATACCGTGGGCATATTCTACAACCCCCAGCCCACAGGGGGCCATATTGTTGTGTAATATCCATATGATAGTACTACTGTAGTTCATTGCATAAATATACATATTGTTGTGTAATACCCATATGATAGTACTATTGTAGTTCATTGCATAAACATACTTGGCCTACTTTATAGGAAAGTTCCAAGAAATGGAATATCTTATTATATTGATAAAGTCAATTAACATATTTCTTTGCCAAGTATTAAGATCAAAGTATACTTTTACAAACACCCAATTTTATGATACTTTCACTTGTAATATTACAAAACCAAATAAATTCCTTTGTCCAATGGCCATTCATACACACATGTAATCACTATGAAAGAACCATTTTCTGTAACAAAACTTGAATCCTACTTTTGTTATCTGTTAGTATTTACCAAATAAATAAATGGCAGATGAAATGAACGAATTAATACTACACTGAGTACTTCTCAGAGTTTGACTAAGACATTGTCAGTACAGGTGACAAAAGATTTTCAAGTCCATTTTAAAACTATTTGTATTGTATTGGTGGGCTACAATTTCACACAGATCAGTGCTGTCTAATTAATCTTCTAACAGTTGAAAAAGAATGGGGTATACATATGTTGGTGTACTGCAGAACATGGAAAACACCACAAAAGGTAAATTTTCTGTACAAATTCTTTCAAAATGTGTAAAAGTGTGGGTAAAGTTACATCACTCACTACATAGTTGGTATTTCATCATAACTACAGTAGTCATTGCAGACAAACCTCTTTTCCACCAAGGGTTTCTTCCAATAACTTGTGCTCCTGTGTAACTTGTTCCTTTGCTTTCACTAGCCTTGCTACATCATTCCTTTGGCTGGTGATAACTTCATTCAGCTCACATCTGTCTTTTTCATTTTGCTCAATTGTTTCCTGTAGAACACTCTGAGTTCAAAAATAAAAAAGTTCACTAATCAAAATACGGCTAATTTCAGAAGGGCCCCATCGCAAGATTTTAGACGTATTTTTTTGAATTTTTGAAAATGAGGTCACACTTTATGTAAAAAAAAAAAAAAACAGAAGAAAGAAAGCTAGCTCAGAGTTGAACTGTTCTTTTAATAGTACATGCAGGAGTATCTTTATTAGGCAAAACCAGTATTAGATTTGTAAACAGCCATGGTACCCTGTGAAAGGATAAAAGCAAACAGCATTTTGCTAGTTCACACCATCCCAGACTCATTCTCATACGTCTCAGGTAAAAATTATACACATTTCCTAGAAGTTACCAAAAGGAATAGAGTAAACCAGTTGTGCATTATGCAATGTGCAGATAAACTATAGCTACAACTTCAAAGCACAGGCTGTCTTTGCAAGTGCAACTGACCCATTCAAAAGGTTAGAAATTGAAATCACTGTTTCTTTCTCAGAACTGTGAAAAGCAGATTCTTACAGTTGCTAATAGTTTTATATATCAAAATGAATAAAAAGGTAATTTTTCCTTTAAGAGGATATGTAGTCACTCCAATCCTACTTTGTCAGATTAATCTATCAAATTAAGCCACAGTTTCTATATGTCACCCCCCCCCACCCCCTGAAAAAAATTCCTTATTTAATATATAGATACTTTTTGAGGATAAGCTTCTATCTAATGGTCAGTGTAGGTAATTTGGTCACTGCAAAAGGTTCCTACAAAGTTTAAATGGATGGCATTTCCAGAGATCTCATCTGCCACCATTGTCCCTTAAAATTTTAATACCTCATGAAGGTAATCACAATTTTCTACAATCTACTGTGAAAGTTGCCAATAAACAAAAAGGGAAGAAAGAGTCTTTGCTAAATGTCATTTTTGAAAATTAAGTGAAAGATTTTAATTCATGCACCAAAATACACTTTAAGAAACTACTTTCACTTTAACAAATATTGAAATTTCTGCCCCTTTAGTAAGGTGTCAATATTTACAGATTACCAACCTTCTCTTTATTTGATAATGTGAGCTGAGCCTGAAGATCTGACAATTCCTGGGTGATTTTCTCAACTTGTGACTTGTACTCTTTAAGTGCAGCTTCAGACTTCTGCAGAAATTGTTGAATAGACTCTGGGGAAGAGAAGAAAAAATGTATTCCCACCATTTTATGCACAACAGAGAATTTAGAAGTCCTGTTTTAATTCTAAGTACTGGTGACATTTAAAAGAAGTCTTACCTTCCTCATATAGGATCCAAGCACATAATCAAAATAATAAAGGAAGAAAAAATTGGAAAAAACACACAAAAGAAATAAACTACAAATTATAGAACAGGCTTTGGTTCAAGCCCCCATTGTATATTTTATTTTTCCCTTTTGAACCCTAACTGTATGTTGGAGGTATTCATGGATTTAAACATGCCTCTTTGGTCCATAAATACTACCACTGATGCATGTAATTGTATCTAATTCATTAAAAATCTGGCCAACAATTTACTCTTTTGTTTTACATAAATGCAGCTACTTCAATCAGATAATGGATTTCAAATCAAACAATTGAGTCTCCTTATGATAAATAAGTCTTATTTGAAAGCTCCTTTCTCAAAGAGCTCTGAAATTACGTACCTTTTTCTTTTAAAGTTACATTTAACAAGTCCACTTTTTCTTCTAATTCTTTGGTCAGTTGGGCAAGCCTGTCTTCTTTGTTCTTACAGTCTTCTTGCAGTGCACTTATCTGCAAAGTGAAATGAAACACAGTTTTTAGGGAATGAAACTTTTCAGAAAAGTTGCGCCTTTTGACATTTTATTCCATTGGGAACACCATTACAAAAATCTCAGAAGTATTAGTAGTACCACCCATTAATATACAGCAGTAATTTTTTATCAAGAGAAAATTAAGTATACACTTTTCACACTTTTTAACTGTTAAGTTTCACAAAATTCACCATCAGAACACTGCCACAAATATGTTAAACATCAAAATTTTGAGAGAATAGATAACTTATTTACAATCAAGAAACTTACAAGTAAATCCTACCTTCTTTTCAAGGACAGACAATTCATTTTGGTGGTTTTTTGTAAGCTCAGAGTTCCTCTCCTTCTCTTCAGTCACTGAGGAGCATTTTCCAGAAATGAGATTACATGCAAATGATAAGGCTATCTGACATTGAACAATTACTTCTGACAAACTTCTCAACAATGAGTCATTAAAAGCACTGTTACTCTATGACAAATTTATCACTGAAGCAACTGTTTCCAATTAATATTAATACCCAGAGTGTCATGAAAAAATGCGAGGATTTAAGCTGTAATGACATTTACAAGAGCCTACCGTTGTGAGTCTTCTCCCACTCTCAATAGAATGTAATACAAGAATGAAAACTCTCTTAATTTGTTAAAGTTTATCCTTAAAGAGTACATGCAACCCTCATCCTTCTGTTTTGATGTGCAACTGACAGCATGTGATAACCCAATTTTTAAAATTCATGGCTGACTTGATATTGTCATAAAAAAAAATTGCCAATGCTCACCCTGAGATTTCAGAGCCTCCAGTTTTGAGGTGTGCACCAGGCTGAGCTCCTTGAATTTACTCTCAAGGACCTGTTAAAAAAGATATGAATTAAATATAGAGGGGCACTGTGATTTAAATGATGCAGAACGAGAGTTATTTCACAAAAAGGCAGCTAAGTATCTTAAAGTTTGAGATAAAATGCTCTCACAGATCAAAAGAAATTCATTGCTTTGTTGTTCACACGAATAATTTGCTTACTCAAACTTTCAAATTTGCAAATGGTGCGTACATAATATTCCTAAGTTGCAATGTGATGTCATGAGAAAGAGAAGGCATTAAGACTAATTTATTCAAATGGTAGTCATGAGAGGAGTTGTAAAAAAGTAACTTTCAACAGTAGTGGTTGCGAGGCGCTGAGCAGCACTTTGCCCAGAATGCCAAGTATCACTGCCAATGAAATAATACATTTTGCCCACAAACAGAAAGTCTCTTCCAAAATGAGGGGGAGGAACTGCAGCCTCCAGCTCCCATCTCGGTCTCTATGGATCATATCATATCATATCAACCTGAGATGTCATGGTATGGCATGGATGAAAAGTCTTTCTCTTGGTTCTCCCAACCTTCAAGCAGTTTGCTTAAGAATTCCAATTAATGACAGTAGAGAACTTCAGTATAATCATAACAATTAAAATGATCAATTTGTACAGCTCCATCCAATAAAAAAAATCTGTGTTTATGTCTCAGTTATTGAAAAGAAGAAAGAAAACAATTCATAATGTGGTACCCCAAACTTTGCATAACATACCCTTGATTTTGTTCCTCTCATAAACTAATTATGTTAATGAGATAAACTACTACAGTTACTTCAACTCCTTAATCAGTGTTCAATATCTGTGACAGGAAGTGTTTAAACTCTATTCTCACCAACAAATCTTCTTGCTGTTTCTTTTGAACTTCTTGGATATCATCTCTGTCTTTTTCACATAGTGCAAGTTTCTCTTCAAGTTTGACAGAATAATCTTTTACTAAAGAGCACATGTCACGAGTGGATTCAATCCTTCAGAGAAATTGAGAATTATTAGAAAAGTAAATGCTTGTATGATAGGTATCTCATCCATTTTGTTGTATTACGTATTGTTGATTAACTTATACATTCACTGAGGAAATATGCAGAGCTCTTGAGTCTTTCAACTTGTTTTACAACTAATCTTCATTCTAAATGCAACTAAAAAGGAGGAAAACTAAGCACTGGAGTTGTTGCTATTTTACACTGTAAGAGTATGTGTGTACATTAGCAACAATCTTGAACCAACACCTGTACATATGTGATATGCTTTGAAATGTTTCATCAGGTGTTCCTAAAGTGTAGTTAATGTTGACAGAACATGCAGGGTGGAAACTTCCAGACATAATCTACACTAATTATTGTATAAAATGAGATAGTTTGCAAGTAGTTGTCATATAGTCAAAAGTGGTATAGTGTGATTCTTGCAGTTGAGGTATGTTTGCCCATGCATAGATACTTTTCTTTTTCAATTTCACCCTTACCCCTTAAATGCATTTCACTGCACTGTAGTATACACATACAATAGATTATGTCACTAGTACTAGACTGGTTCGTAAGAACCAACCATCCACCTCAGAAATTTAGATGCAGGTCTAAAATACAACGGAAGTAATACTTAGTTTATAACTTCCACCACCTGAAGGAAGGAAATACGTTATTCTGGTATAGGCATGGTATCGGTTTGAACTTGTTGGTATCAATGTCTACACAGAATAGGATATATTCAAAGACTGGTTCATTTCCATCATTCTTTTTCACATCCTGAAGCAATTTTTAGCTTGGTACTATGTACTCTAGTGGACAATTGTCATGCTGTAATAAAGCCTACCTGCAATTTTAGACTATGTGCACGTAACATTTAATGCATGTAACACACATGATGTTACATGTGTTACAGAATTTCGTGTACCATTATTACAACATGAAAGAATTCTTTAATGATTCCTAAACATCAATTGGGGTGATGAGGTAACTTTGAAAAGGCTATAACACTTTATTCCTTACTTTATGTCAGGCTAACTTTATTAGTTTTTTTTTGTTGTTTGTGTTAAATGTAGCCCAGTTTTTGTCATGGCACTGCATTCAATTAAGCTTTAATACTTCCAAAAAAAAAGTGCAATCCATGGAATACTTCTGGAAAATGATCAACTGACTTACATTTAGACAACATTTGCATTTACTGAATACAGTCATCACTGGCACATATAGCCCAAAATCAGTCAGGGTTTTGAATAATTCACTATTTTTTATTTTTTGCACTGAAGATGCTGCGCACTAGGCTATCTCTATAATTTGTTCTTCCCCCTGTTAACTAAAAGGAATAGCAGTTGTAAAATGAATTCTGAAGTATTTTCCAATTTAAAACATAAACACCATATAAATCTGTGTCACTCCATATAAATCTGTGTCACTGGTTTTATTTTTCAGCATGCAGGACAACAGCCAATGATTGGGCCAACTGCAAATGTCAGAGGAGAGGGTGTTTAACTGCAGAGAAAACTTGTAATCATATTAAGAATGTAGGACTGAAAGACGAGTTGTACTACAATACTTCACTGAAGCCTACTATGAACACTGCAGAACACTTACGCAGACTCCAAGATATAGTTTTTGTTCAGATTTTTGACAATATGAAAAATTCCCTAGGAGTCAAGATCCCACAAAGTGGAGTCATTACCAATCTTCTGACTAGGAGTCATGACTCCGAAATAGAGTCAGGTAGCCTGCCTATAAATAAGTAACTGGTGACCAATTCCCTACGAGTCCCAATCCCAAGGAAAGTGGAGTCACTACCTGACTCCTGCCTAGGAGTCATGACTCTGAAATAGAGTCTGATAACCTGCCTAAGATAAATAACTGATGACAAATTTCCTCGGAGACATATGATTCCCAAGGAAAGTGGAGTGACCACTGGATTTCTGGCTGGGAGTCATAGTCAGGTAACCTACTTAAGTCAAACAAATCACTAGTGAAAAATTCAATTAAAAACTCATCATACCACTGAAAGTAATATAAACATTTTCGTTGACAAGTTAAATGACAGCTTCAAAAGATATTGTACATTTGTCAAGTTTCAGAAAAGAGTTGACTTACTTCTCCTCAAGCTCAGCTCTTCCATCAATTTCTTCCTGAAGCTTGCCACTGAGGGTTTCATTTTGAAGCTAAGATAAAGGAGCAAAAGCTGTCCATAACATTTGTGTATCTGACATGTTGATGTCAATAGGCTAAAAATGCATAAAAGGATGCATACTAATATTTCCAAGATATTAAATGCAGATCACAGTCCTTAAGTTCAGGGTATAACCTTCTGTAAGTGTTTCAAAATACAAACCACAGAATAATCAATCAAACTGGTAAAACTTGCCTTCAACTCTCCTCTGCTGATGGCTCTTTTTAAAGTCACTGCAATTATACAAACTTGCACTGCAGGCCTTTAAATTTGAAAACCGAAGGCGAGTATATAACAGCTCTCCTAAGAGCTGCTATGGTGAACTGTTTCCTAAATTTTTACTGATGTTACATGCATCAGAAAGCTTGTCAAGCTCTTGAAGACTAGCTTTTTTGACAATCAAGGTGAGTAGAAAATGACTCACCTCAAATTCATTTTAGGCGAGTTTAGGCACTGCCAAGCTATAGCTCACGTTAAATGAAAAGGCCTGCACTGAATGTGTACACTTGCCCTGATACTGCACTTACTTGTAATTCCAGTAATGACTTCCTCTGAGACTCAACAGTCTGTAATGAATCTCTCAACTTCTGTTCCTGCTGTTTTAGTTCAATTTCTGTTTCAACCTTCCATCTACGAATTTTGTCTGCTTCTTGATGTAGACGAGAATGCAAAGATGTTAATTTCTCTGGATTATGTGTAATGGCCTCTTCTACTCTATCCTTTGAATTGATATGTTGTATCTGCCTTTGTCTTGTTTGCTGGGTTTGGAAGGCACACTGAGCGGCTGTTGTTGATACAGGTATTTGGAATGGTGAGTTTTGTCTGCCTTGATGGGATACCAATGTGGCTGATTCCTTGAAGATTAACAATAAACCATTGTTATATTATTTTCTATTTTTGAGGAGGGGGAAAGGAAAGGGGCTTTTTGCTATACAGGAATACTAAAAAGTAATGATTTTAACTTAATGATGGTATATTGAGATGAAATTCTTTAATGTCATTGCTGTGTTCATCCATCCCTTTAAAGTATTAGCAGTAAAGTAGAATTGCCTGAAAAGGTAAGTCCTAACATATTCTCCTTTCTGTATTGTAGATAGAGAAATGGCACATAACAGGAACTAACATCACATTTGAAGAACCATGAATATCCACAGAAGACACAGGTGTTGGAAATGATGCAGGGGATGGTGGGTATTTTCCCATGAAGTCTGCAAAATTGCCCTCCAAAAATTAAGACCCTCAAACATTTATTGATGGATTTTTACAGTGAAAATTTATACTTTACTCGTATAAAGAAAGGTTAATTCCCCTCCTGGTACTATGCAAGTACCCATTAACCTGATATCATTATTAAAATGGTTATAAAAACCCTCTAAATCTTTGAAATACTGACTTGCACATGAAGTATCATGAGGACTACTTTGGTGATGATCGGTGGGTATGAAGAAAAAGTTCCCCATTATCCTTGGAAGGGGAACATTGCCAGCAGTTTATGGATACATGCATATCGTCACCACAAATTGAATTAATGTATCCCAATATCCTTTTATTCCTCAATGTCTTATTTAATAAATTATGTGACAATATTTTGCACATGAATTACATCATTTGTGCAAATTAGTCCTTGGTTTACATTTAATATGTTATCTGTATGTTCTGAAGCATTATGAAAGATACATCAGTGTAAATAAACACTTGCAAATATGTGAGACTTTAGCTGATGGGTGGGTCTGCATATTCCCTTAAACTATTTACAGGTCTTCTGTTATGGGGCCCCAAGTCAAGTCAAAGGAAATTCTTTCAGGGATAGTCCCAGGGACCTGGAATTTCTAAGCATACACTCTGAACCAGTGTTTGCACTTGGCAGCAGGGTTGGGATTCCCGCACTTTTCTGATCAATCCCGTAAATTTTAAAATCTTGAATATCCCATACCGGCTGAGAAAACGTGTAGGAAAAAAGTTGAGCTTTTATGTTCCTAATTAATCAAAATCCCCCACAAAATATTTGGCAGAGGAAATTCCCCTTCCAATTCGAAGACCTAGTGCCAACACTGCTTTGAACATTATTCTACAAAACTACTAATAGCAGTTTGATATACTGTATTCACTTTACTGTACAATATGTGGTCCTTTTTGGCTACCCTCTATTTTTAAGGAAGGGATTGCCCGTACTGGAAGCCTTGGATTAAAGCACCTTATACTAATGGTCTAGCTAGTCAATCTTCCAGATATTTTCAAATAAGATTCTGAGTAAGTTCCAAGTAAAATAACACTATAACATTCTTTTCTTAATATTTTTTAATCACACTACACCTTATGCAGAAGTCACCTGAAACATTGACACAGCACTTGTAGGTTTTGCTGTCTCCTTTGCGGTCTGACTTTGACTTGGCAGAAGGAAAAATCCTTGATGCTGGTTTACTGCTTTATTGTGAGATGAAATTTTGAAAAATGGTTGATCCTCTGCTGTTTCCTGGCGACTTGACAGCAACATTGTAATCACACTTGTGGCCAAACCTTAATTTGTAAAAAATAAATTGTGATTTGAATTTATTGGCTATATTTATTTTTTAAAGTAATTACTGAGTAAGCTCACAAAAGTGCGGATCCAGACCTTAAAGGCAATAGTCAATTGCCCCAAAATTTGCTTTGAAAAATCAGCAAACTTGTGCAAATCTCCTCTTATTGCATTACAAGTACCTTTGAAGATGTTTTAAACATAAATATTACAAACAATAGGTATTTAAGCAAGGAGAAATTCTCCTTGAATTTCCTAATTCACAAACAAAAATACTGTCACATGATCAAAATAGGCCACTCATGAACTAGAGTGGCAGGTCATACTAACTCTGATTGGGGTGACTGCATTTTCCCTTTAAATATTACTATCAGCTCAATAAGCACAAACTTATTAAACGATATAAGGGAAGAATATGCAGATAAATTTTTGTGCTGGTCTTGGTAAGTTGTGGCAAGGAGCTGCATAAACACTTTACCCACTCTAGGGGTATAGGCTACAGTACATGTACAAGAGCACCCATTTGGCCGCCTAACTGTAGCCCCTATGCACTCTCAGAGCACAAGTACCTATAGACCTATGCATACCGTACTTGTTTGTTACATACAGGTGAATTGTTGCTGGTAGTGCTGAATGGTATAACAGTGCCAAGGTCAGTACCAGTACTCATATTACAGGGAATTAACAAAAGGCATGTGAGTGCATTATGCACTGGTCAATTGAATGATCCACCCTACTACCCCCTCCCCCCAGGTCAGTCAAATGTGAGCCTGGTAAATGACAATGTGACTCACATGTCTAGTCATTGTGCCAATATTGTCAGTCACCAAAGTGACAAAAAGGTGAGTCATGTTACCTCAGATGTCAATCACTTGACTGATGAAGGGATATATGAGTCATTGTGGGCCATTTGTTGTATATTGTGCCAACCTTCAGCATTGCTCCATATGTACAATCACAATTTATGTCAGTCAATTTGGTGACTCACATGTCCATCAAAATCACAAATTGTTCATCAGTTTGGTAAATGAAGAGTGTGTCATTTTACACAAGTTGTCAGTCACAGACTTGACTGAGGGGTACGTCAATGTACACGATTTGTCCTTGCAGTTGTGGACAATGACTGACCATGTCCAGGGGTAGTGGGGTGCATCATTCAATTGATAAGTGCATTAATTTAACTGGTAATTGATGGAACAAATAACCAGTATTTCTTTTCATTCAATCCGTATTTCTACATTTTTCATTCTAAACAAAGAGAATGTACGCGATGTGATTCCAGCATAAGCATGACCTGCGGTGCATGTTCTTCAAACAACATCAAAAAGAAGTATTTGCGATATCAGTTTTCATTTTCAAACCAAAAATACTTCCTACAGCCAAATTTTCATGTTTTGGCAAAAGAATGAACAAGGAATTTGCAAAAGTTACCAAAACTGGTGACCAAAATGTCTTTGATGAAATCAGTAAAACTACTGATAGAATAGGCAATGTTTGCTTTGTGTATTAACACTGTTAAATCTGAAATATGTTAATTAAAAGTATTTAATTTGCTAGGCTCTATTCTTCAAAGATAGAGTCAAGATCCCTTCATAAACATTGTGTTGTGTATAAGACCTACCACAATTCAAAATTTATTTTCTATGGATTACTCAATCCAGGCAATACCAACACAGGCCTAAATTTCGGCTTCAAATTGCATTTTTTGAAAAAGTTTGCCAGGGTAAGAGTATTATCTCCAGGTGTATTGAGTAAAAGAGAGTTGATGGACCAAGTTTGGTGAGAAAATATTGTCATTTGAGGGCGTGAGAGATACCCGGATATCATGGCCGGGGGATGTGAAAAATTTGTACACAGTGCACAAGGGCTGTGATGGAGGAGTGTAACAGAAACACACAGCACTGTTCAAGGGCTAGGCTAGCCTAGGCCTATAGCCTAGGTCAGCAGACTGCAGACTACCCCTGCCCTGCTGGCCTTGTTAGAGTAGGCCTAGGCCTAGGCTACTCTAATGTTTGTGTTTGTTAGTGAACATGTTTGATCTTAAAAGTTATGATGAAAAGTAAAGTAAGGCCTAGGCCTAACTTAGGCGAGCCCAGAGTAGAATGTTAAGCAATACATTAAATTGGCTAGGCCTATGTACAGACTCTAACGTTATGCCAATGGGTCGATGTCACATTGTATACAATAATAGACCTAGGCCACGGACTTCTTCTATATGGACAGAGCATACAGGCTAGGCTAACACTAATGTACGGTCACCAGTGCTAACATCCTAGGCTATCCGTAAGTTGTCGCCACCATCCGTGGAAAAAAATGCGTAGGCCTACCAAGATGGCCGCCTGCTAGGCCTATTCTCTTGTGTGTAAAAGTTTGGACTTGCTCAGGTGGCACAGTATTGACAGATTGTCTAAGAAACTTGTAATACATTAGAAAGAATGCAAGCTCAGGTCAAATTCAGCAAAAAGAATGAGGGATTGTGACATTGTTCTTCCATTGATGTTTG
>WURT03067783.1:0-13583 GCA_009936505.3 Holothuria glaberrima
TACTACAAGACAGCTTTACAGCACTGTTTCGTAAGAGCCCGGTTTAGTGGGTCCTCACTCTTCAGAAGCCTGATGTACATCAGGCTTCTGAAGACAAACAGGAAATGAAAGGAACAGGATCCTGAAAAAAGCTTAACTTTTCAACTTTTACTCCGCAGCTAAGGGAAATTCTAGAAACAAAAAATATGAAAAGAAATAAGCAGGCGTAGGCAGCAATTTTGAAACCTAAGCAGAACATTACACGATCTTAGTTTCCTTTGTGATACCAATATATTTTATGATTTAGGACATTGGACCATGTTTATGTTATTTTAAACACTTGAAAAAGCAGCTTTTTTGGATATACACTTTTCAATAACGTATAGTTTGTGGTCACTCAGGTTTATTTATGTTTTGCGTTTGGGGGTGGTTGATTCTTCTGGCGAGGGGTTTCAGGAGAGAGATGTCTCTTTTTGCACAGTTTTGTCAATGCCCTGGGCTACACTTTATCACATTTCACAAGTCATTTCATGTCACAAGTCGTCATTGGCCAATCAGAGTGAAGCTGCATTTGATAAAAAGTGCAGAAACCAATTGTGAATGTACTGAGGGTTCCTGTTTCTTTGCAATGGGGTATAACATCACTTTCAGGTATACTTCAAAGCAAGTTTTTCATTGTGCAAGGCCAAATTTCTATTTAAAGGTCGTATTCAGAGGCAAAAGCATTTTCGTCTCATTCTGAGTGAGCAGAAACTACAGTTTGCTCTGTTTAACACACACCTTGAATTTTCGGAGTGGCCCATAGCATTGCTGAGAAAATACGTTCTGAAAATGCGACATAACGGCTAAAAATCCTATTTTCAAATGACAGAGTGAAAACGGAGGCGTGGCCTAGGTCAAGTGTATGATGTCACTGGCCGGAGTCGTACACAGTAGAGTGTACATGAGTAGGCCTATACGAGCTTGTACGTTCAGCATAAACCTATGATAAAATGATAGATCAATGGCTGTTAATGTTGTTGAAAGACACGATGAACATTTATACTGAATAACCTAAATTGTAGAGATAATCTAATCAAGTTATACAGCAGTTATCGTTAATTTTGCTTTTTTATTCTGCCATGGCCAATTAACTGTCTCAGGACGCAATGTTACAACTCACCATGCTACTGCTGTGACATAGGAGTTTCACAACAGGTGTGGTACGTGGTATACGCTCTGATCACACAAGTAATCATGACGTTCAAGCATTGCTTTGAAAAATCAGGGAAAATTCTTTGAATTGACGCAAGGACAGCGTAAATACTACCCCCAATCTAAAGAAAACACATAATTGGAAAGGATTAGGACGGATGCAAGGTCGGAGGTAAGAGTTTGAGATGAAAATCTGAAGAACTTTACTTGTAAAATGTTGCTGGTTTAGTGTATGTAGCGTAATTTGGCCCTGTAATACACGTACGACAGTGAAAATTAATGTTAACACCGCACATACAGTACAGTAAGTACATGTACGGGGGTGAACGTTGAGAAAAGCCGCGTGCGGATATCAAATTTGACCCAGGCCCGACAATTCACTGCCTCTGCCTGTTGGAAGCTGGAAAAAACTGATCACAGGGGATATTCTCTGTAGCATTATAACCCCTACTATGTGTAATTCTTCATAATTTCAAATCATCACAAAGTACAGCAGTAGTAACGTTAGACCTGTAATAATATATTCTAGCTACTGTAGATAACTAGTACACTGCATGCTGCACTGCGGTGCATGCATGTCGTTCGCGCTCACGCTAGCTCGACCCGACTCTGGCCAGTGACGTCACAGTCGACCTATAAGAAATCTTATCGTTTCAGTTTTGGCCAAAACTAGTAAAGTTTTCAGAAAATGATTAAAAATAAAAAAACTCCATTTTCCGTTCCATTTTCTCCGTAGAAAAATATTATAAAAATCTAGTTTACCTGCCATTATACTCTTGAGTCTATTGCAAGACCCTTATTTGCCTCTGAATAAGACCTTTAAAAATACTGTTGAAGATGTTTGAGTATAGTAGCTGTGGTGAGGTTATCAGTAATATCATCCCTGTCTTTCCTGCTGTACTAATGAATAAAATAACAAAATTAGTATTTCAAAACACAATAATTTGTGTGGTTTTTTGAAGGGATTTGAATATAATCTCTGGTTACAAATTTGTTACACCAAAGTTGAAGTTGTTTCCTGGAAGCCAATGGTTAATTTGACAGCTGTTACCACAAATCCACTTTGCATAGAAAGTTTGTAAGTCTTCAAGGAAAAGGGTGGAGTTTTATAGGTCACACTTCCTCATTCCAAGGCTACAAAAAGCAACAGCAACTTTTTAACATCTCCCCTTATTTCTAATTTCTCTGACCCACATAAAGCTTTCTTCCCCAGCATCTCCCATCAGCTGCCCTCCTTAGCTGATCAGTCACTTCCAAAATGTTATCTGGTCTTTAGTTCAAGTACTCAGAAGAGCTGTTGTTATATAATGCACGGCTACAAAACAACTGCTACTACTATGTGTGAAACAATGTTGTCCAAACCTCAATTTCCGAGATTGTGATTTCCCTTTAGAGACGAAGACACTCCTTCAAACAGACAAGTCTCTTCTAAGACATGTTTTTTTTTAATTTTTTTCATTAAAGTTTTGGTGGGTTCAAAGATCAAGTGAGGTAAGCAGCCTGGGTCAAATTGTGAATGCATCGTAAAAAATGATGTAGTTAAGAAGTACTGTATAAATTTGCAGAATGAACCTGTGTAGCAAAGCATCCCCCTTTTGGCAAGGAATCACAAAGCGTTTAGGCTTTCTGGTTGAAGTAATGAGGTCATGAGGGGAAAGTACAGTACCCTTAGCTCAATTGAAAAAGTTGAATCACCCAAGCAGAAAGAAGTAAATCTTGACAGCCACAGTGTCTATTGTGTTCAGCTTCATTCAAAAAAGAAAAACAGTCACACTGCTTCCATTGTGCTGGTCACATACTACACATTTCTTGAGTGTTTTCATGGGTGAATGCACACACACACACAACTCTGTTGAACCTGATTTAATCCAACTTGGTACCTGCCTTATGCTTGCTATGGTAGGAAGTACATTTTAAAAGCAGCTAAGCATGTTGGGCCGAAAACAGTCCACTGTGCTTACTACAGTAAATAGCTCATTTAGCTGGGCTACGTGGACCAAGGCCTACTTTTTCAGCAATATTAGTGTAAGGGGCTTTTTGAGTTGGTTCACAAACTTCATGATTTTTTCACAACTGTTGAGATTTACTCACATCTTGATGGTAAATGATCAAACTAAGAGATTCTGCACATTTGACTCACAACTGAAATAACAATGATAGGGTAATTAATGATTAAAATCATTTATGAGAGCTTTGTGACCAGACACTTTTTACCATTATGCAGTAATCATATTCAATCTCTTTCCACACAAACAATACAATTTCTTGCATTTTCAGTAACTGTAGGAAGTGAAACATGAGTAATGAGGTTAATTAGAAGCATTGTCATGCAATGATTTCCTTCAAACTCATCACAAAAATAATGGATGTCAACTCAATGAGCCCCTTTAAGGAAAAGTTCAGGTTATAGCCCTGTATGCTTCATCCATCCACCAGGCAAACATGTTACAGTTGCTCCACTGAGAAGTTGCCCTGAAGAGTAGGGATGGAAGGGCCCATATTCCCCACTCATTTTATAATCACTAGTTTTTCTTCTATGAAAAACAGTACGAAAACAAATGTCGGGAAAATGGAAAATATTGCTTCATTTGGCATCTTTGATGCTAACATTTAAAGCAATTTGATTAAATCAAATAACCCTCTTACTAGATTGCTCACACAGGACAGCAAACTGTCTTCTTCAAATGACCCCCCACCCTGAATAAAAAAAGGGGGGGGGGGAGAGAAACACCAAGCTCTTACTGTGCAAATGCAAAACAGCACAGAAATACTCTGAGTACAGCAACTGTCAAATCTCGGACCTCTGTCAAAAGTTTGTCGAGTGTTGCTTTTATTTTATAGTGTCTACCTGAGAAGAAACAGATTAAACTATAAAGCTAAAGGGTGATATCTGGTTTATGACTGCCATGTTCATGCACTCAGGGTGTCTCCCAGGTCCCTGATGTACATATATGGAGCCAACATGGAGTGTTTGTAATTGATATCGCCCAGGTTATAGTGCTTTACAACCATATGCATTCTTGTAACATGTCAGAGAGGTAACTTGAAATTAAAGTTGAGATGGACCTTAATCTCTGAAGCAGATCATAATATTTTGAAAAAAGTAGATAACAGATATTAGCTAGAGTATGGCATTGGTTCATTGGACTTATGAACAGTTGCCTCAGAGTAAAGGTTATCTTGAAAACTGTATATATCCTATCTCATTTTTTTACCCTCATTGTGTCTCATAATACAGATGTTGTTTTACTAGATGTTCTTAGTTGCAGCAGGGAGTTGTTAGGGCTAGTATTATCATGTTGCATACATACATAATTATGTATAACAGCAATCTGATGTCATACAAGTCCATCAGCTATAACGGAAGGGCTTAAAAGCAAATAGTCATTGCTGATATGTGAAATGGGACCAAACTATAAGCGTTCTGGTGGAAATTTCATTCATGCCTATAGATGTTAGTTTGAAGTTTACTGTACTTGAAGCGTGCAGGAGTGTTCATGTCCTCAGCATGATGGGCAGCCCTCAAAGGTCATAAGCAGTGGCCCCAAACTTATTTTGAAACAACAGCTAAATTTCACATACAGTACTTCTTCTTATTTCTCTTCTGAGTATCTTTCATTTTATTTCAAGACATAATATTGCATATTCAAGGCTAACCAACTTAACTAAGGAGTTACTCGTTGTAAATTTCACAATTCAGCGCGAAAAATATTGTCACATGATTCTCAAGAGCCATTCATGAAATAGAGTAGACTACTACACTAATCCAAATTGGGGTGACTGCATTTTCCCTTAAAGAGGGATTTGCATCACCAAGCATGACTTTTAGTAATTGGGAGTAAGCAAAAGTCTCAATTGGTGACTACTTTTTGACATCAAAGTTACAAAGTTCAAAAGATGCAGAACAGCTCATATTACACAGCTTGTAGAGTGTTTTGATTACACATTGGGGGCCTTGTATACTCACCAGCATATGGCCTTAAGCAATAAACTATGTTTGTGTCTGCACAAGGAGAAGGCCCATTTCATGTCAGGCAAGTTAAAATTTAGACAAAAGTTTCAGCTATTAAACTAACCTTACTCCATCCAACACCATGTTATGTAGTTTGAAAAAACCTCAGTAGACAATTAAAGCTATTATCTTCCATTTCAAAGTAAAAACAAAATGATGCAATTCATTTGTTAGCTGTGACAGTGCCCTCAACTTGTGTCACGTAAGTTACGCAGAGATTTCAAAATTTAAGTTTTCTTGGAGGAAACTCAAAATTCCTGTGAGGTGCTGAGACAAAGTAATTCATTTGTTGTCAGGGTCAATACCAAAGACATAAAAGTGAACTATGGTAGTACACTTATAATCTTACTTCCAAATATACAACAGCCAATTAGATATCAGCTATTGTTTACTGTCACGTAAGATGCACAAAATTGTTCTGTAAGTTATACTTGTCTGAAATGTGCAATCATCTGGAGGTACAGTGAATAATTATAACATGTTCCAAAGTACAGTAGAAGCGAAGTGCCCAATAGCATTTACTGCAAAGCAGAAGAATGTTACAACAGGGAAGAAGAAATAGAATGGGATATTCAGTTTTAAGTAGGCCTAAAACTTGCCATCAGGTATTGAGCACATGTTAGTTCACTGTCCATGTGGTCAAACTGAAGAATTTCCCTAGTCAAATGCAAAGAACTGTTCTCATTCTTGCTCAAGAATCTGAAAGTAGGTCCATGCATCCTTTCATATCTTGACATTATTTAAGGAGTCATGAAACTTCTTGGATATTATAAAATAGTCTTAAATGATGTACAGTGTTCTATCCAGGCTTCATAGTTGCTTTAGGCTTATGTATCAGTTTCAATTCAGGTTGGGTTCCACTACAGTGTGTGACCGTCTACTGTACTTTAAGTTATGACCAATCTGAACCCACTAAGATCTGTATCACTAAACATGGAATTAGGAGTAAATATGGATGACACAAGGGGTAGGAGAACACTACTGTAGAATACTACATAAGAGTGGGGTTGAGATGAGGTGGGAGAAGTGTGATGATGTTCTGTACCCTGGTAAAATTGTAAGTTAGAGGGGTAATGCCACCTGAAAACAAGAAAGGACTTGTTGATTATTGTGAGGTTATGATATGTGCCCTTGCTTCAACTTTACCATATTTTGGGAGTTGAAAATGTAAAAAAATTTTCTGTTAATATCATAGAACCACATGCAGGAATTGAATAGAAATTTGCCAGAATTACTACCCCTGTAAAATATAAAAAAGCCAAATTTGAGCAAACATACAGTTAACATTTATTAAATTTAACTCTGGCAGGAGTCTATACTTTTCCTTAAAGGCACACATCAAAACAGCAGGCTGCAGCCACCTCAGCTAAGCTGCAGCTGCGTTGGCAAGCTGCAGGAGCTGCAGCCATGCTTGTTACTACCGATACACATTTAAAATAGGATTTATTTAATAATGCTATTGTAATGTGTACTAACAAAGCATGGCTGCAGCTGCTGCAACTTGGCTGAGGCAGCTGCAGCTTCAAGCCTTGGCTAGTTTGACATAAGTGGAAAAGGAATGCAGTGACCTGTAGTTTCAATTTACTCCCAATTGTTCTTCCTTTTGGGTAGGGCAGGGTGGGGTTCTTGTTTTTGTTTTTTGTGGGGTCAGATAGTGGGGATATTTTCTGGGCCTGTTACTGCTATTAAGCTGTTGGTTTCTTTTTTTGGGTAGGGGTGGGTGCTTTCATATTTTCTTCATTTACTTTCTTTCCTTAAAGGGACGTATTGTGTTAAAATGCGCCAACATGTCATAGAGAGAAAATACCTTTAATAATTATTAAAACATTCAGTCTCAACAATAAACTCTAGCAATAGCTTTATCACCTCAAAGTATTGTGCAGTACAAGAGTAATGGATGTTGCACATTTGAATTTTTGAAAGTTTGGGTGGACAAATTATTTTTGTGTAACAAATTACTAAATTTTGTCCTGTGAGAGCCTAATTTCTTGATAAAAAAAGCAACAATACTACTTTATTTTGAAATGTCTACCATCCTGTATTTACTTATATTGGTTTTAAAAATGTGAAAATTTTTGTAAAACAAATGCAATATTTCCCTTTAATTTGTGTAATTATATAGTATATTCATTTATTTCAGGAAGCTTTCTCTCAACAAAACCTCTACGTAGCTTTTAAAGTTGCACTTTCCTTCACATTTAATTATTCTGCATATATTTTAACTTAAAATTGTCTGTATTTGAAGTGGAGAAACACTTAAATGGAAACGAAATGAAATTATTAATATTTCTACAGGGATGTACACTTTACAAATCCAACCAACTCAAGAAGCTGTTTTGGTACACAGTTGGCATTCTCTCAGCTGGCTTCATATTCCTCATCTTCTTCTGGAAGAGAGAATGGTGGTTAAAGTTGACCCATGATGAAACATGCAACATCAAAGATGCAACCAGAGTATTGGTTCAGGTATAGCTCTGAGTTTATACTTTCAATGAAGCCAACTTTTTGGTAGTGATCAGAAAGGTTGGGAATGTGTATGGATTCCTTAGTCCCCACCCTGGGGCACCCCACACTTCCTATCCTGCAAAATGTGGAATGATGGGGGGGGGGGTTAGAATGTACAATTAGCAGTGATTTATCTACTTACATGTTTGCCTATGCTGTATGCTTGGATGATTCTTTTAAATATATATCTGATGTGATTTGGTAAGAACTGTCTCAGCAGGGAAAGCTTACAGTTAGTTAGATGAGGTTTTACGGCCCAGTTTCTAACCAATTGGTTTAAGTCGTGCCGGCCACGGCCTTTTTTCCAGTTGTGGCTCACTGACTTGTTTTCCCTACTCCATTGCTTATGCTGAGCACCAAGCACAATGGCAGTAGGTTCCATTTTTAAAGTCTTCGGTATTACCGGCCAGGATTCGAACCCTAGACTATCCGGCTGCAAGTCGGATGCTCTGACCACTTGGCCATGCAGTCAGTCAGTCGGAGAAAGCTTTCAAGCCATTATTTAGGGTCATATTTAAGTCATTCCAAAGGCTCACCCTGAACTCTAAATATCTATAAAGTTATGGCCATTAACTAGATTTTGAATTGGTAAGAGGTACGTATTCCATATCCCGCAGTGAAATTATGTGTGAATATTGGGTTGCATTGAGTAGTAAAAGTTCTAACCTTAAAGTTGAATGACATACCACTAGAGGAAGACTTTTAGTTGATCACCGAGTTTAGAGTTCCATTTCAGTTCTTTAAGGCTTGCAAATTCTTTGAGTCAATACAATTTAAAGGAAGCAAAACCCTGTTTCCAACCCATGTGTCTGATTAGGGAGCTGTTCTGCATAGATGGAGTTCAAACATGGTTCCTTCCTTTCAGACTATGTGATTTGCTGATAAAAAGCTCAAAGTTGTCATGATCATGAAACAGATATAGCTTTTACAGGAATTGGGAAGTTACAAAAGTGGTTCTTTCATCTGCCATATCTCCAACAGCTCTTGGGACTATTTTACCCGTTGCCATAATATTGCCAGTCTTCAAGGAAAAGAGAAATTATTTCATTTTGTTTATGCCAATTCTCACTTATTGAAAGGGCTCAGTACAACTTCAAATAACCTATCTAACTTATGCATGTCTTCCTTTAGAAACAATCTGGAATCTTTTCAAATTTCATAAACATAAAAAAACTTACTAGCTTGGCTGAAAGGAGATATAAGGAAAAATTAGAATAAAAATGGAAATAGACCAACTTACTGTAGGTGCATGTACAGTTTTTTAAATTAGAAAGGTGAATAAGGTTTCACTTTTGTAGGTGGAGAAGATCACTCTAAAGTATTGCCTCTATCATATCATTTTATGAGAATATATACCTTTGTACTGTATAAAAAAAGATCAAACTCTCATTATTGAAGGTTATGTCAAGTACATTTAGAGGAAGAATGAAAGAACCCATCAATCAAAGTCTCACCTATTAAAGAGACTTAAACTATTCTCAAATGTGCATTGTCTGATAGATTATTGTAAGTGCTAGATCTCTATCCATATAACAGCTCCCTGGTGTCCCAAAAATAGTGCTCATGACCTTTTGTGATGGACGTTTGCACGTCTAAAATGGAATGTAAAATTGTGCTTGCTTCATGTCAACCTATGTTGAGACAGGCATTTTGTGGGCAAGTACTGAGCGGGAATGGGGGGGGGGGTTACCTTTACTTTATTTAAAGAAATTTTTGACAGAGGATGTATTAATGCTTTCTGTATTCTCTTCCAGTTGAATGATGCTAGGAAGGCTGTTTGTACCCTGATCTTTGAAGATTCAGGACGAGGGGAGGAAAGGTAATTGAACTGAATTTTTGCCACGGTTATATTAGGGACCTGCCATTTGGACAGTAGAAGATACTTCAAGTCCTCTTGTACATACCAAAAACACTGACAAGGAGAAACTTTTTTCTAAAAGAAAACTAAAGTTAGTTATAATCTTTTAGAAAAGAACTAAGTATAATCATTCTGATAAAAGTTGCATTCAATTTCCATATGTGTAAATATTGAGACATTGGCTCATAAAGTCTTCACATTTTCGACATGGACTTGAGGAGAGCACTTTTGACATCGTAGCCTCTCTTTTATCAACACAGTTATGTACTGAGCTCTCCAACCAATTTCCTTCTCCATAAACACATCCTTTGGTAATTTGAAAGTATGATAGGTGTGAAATTAAGTATTTAAACCCTATGGGTAAACTCAGAGCCCTATCTATTTTAAGATCGAAAGAATATGCCTAAAAGCATGGAAGACAAAGCACTGTTCAACTATGTGAGGAGGATCAAGCTTACCTCAAATTTACTCTAGTCAACAAATGTATTCAATTTGTCAGCCAGCATCTAGAAATCTTAGATTTTGTTCACATTTTTGTTTTACATTGAACCATACCATTTTCCATTCTGAAATATTCAGTATTCAGTATCGACTGGAGAAAATGAAAGTTTTGACCCCTTTTCATTCATGAATATTATGTAAATTGTACCTGACGTTTATTTATTAGTAATCAAGTGTTATGGTGTGGCATTAAATATCTTATGGTTGTTTCCCTCTAGGTTGCTTCTTTCTCCAGCAGTGATTTCCAGTTTGGTCGGTTACAAAGCTACCGTTGATGATGGCACTTTAATTTACTTCAAATTTCAGAAAATTAAGTACATATGGAACAGTCAGCAGGAAGAATTTGTTATTTTACGGTTAGTAATCTGCAGACTTATAGGATGAATACAATTTCATGCTTACGAGTACAATCATTGTGTCTCTGGTTGTGAGCACAAATATATACGTGTTCCTTTATGAATATTGTATGAATACAATCTCATGAGTGCATTGTCTGGTTATTCATACAAATACATATTTCACATAAGCAGGCCTGCTTTTTAAGAAAATTTTCAAGTTGTGTAAGTTTCTTTGCTGGAAGTGTTTTCGCTTTGTGGAAAGATAATCACATGAAAAAACATGAACACATTGTATTTCTCTTGTGACAAACCTTAGCTCTTGGGATTGTCGAAAGTTCGCATAATTATGTTGGCTAGGCTTTATGATGCATACATTGCTGGGACACACCACATATTCACATGACATATGGAGCAAGTAGGTGAGAGCATGCATTCATGCTTCACCTCTCTTTCGTAATCTGTGTATACTCCCATTAGAACAATTAGTTAAATTCAACACGGGAATTTTCCTTTTACAGAGCATACCAGAAGTTTCTGCCACCAACCTTGCCTCACATTGTATGAACCTTGCCTCACATTGTATTAATACCAGACACAAAAATAATTTTCATCAAAGATTTGCCAGAACTGAGAAAAAGCAATGTTGTACGTCAGTTTTAGGGGTTAAGCTATGGAATTCCTTTTCTCAACACCTTACAGGCTGCAAAAATGTTAAGAAATTTAAAAAGATACTAAAAGAACAACTGGTAATATCCTATTCATAAAGTAGATAAAAGGTTCACCTACCGTAGTGTAACTCATGAATTGTTCCCAACCATTTCTTTGTTACTGTGTTGTTATTGTGTTGTAAATTGTGTGTTGTAGTTGATTGTTTGTACGTATTATCTTCTTTAAGTTAGGGGAAAAATTAATCAATAAGTATTTATACTTTTTTCTCCTTTTCCATGCATTGATGTTTATCAACTATTCTTGTCATTATACACCATTTATCTATTCATTGCTGGAATAAAATAAAATAAAATGAATTGAATTGAATGATATGTACTGTAACGTGGACTCTAATTCCGTATCATACAAATATACAGTGTACATACTATATCATGATGAATTGATCACATTAAAATGTCCACTTGAGTTCCCACTTACATAATTTGATGATAGGCAGAAAATAATACCTCTTGCATAGATATTTAATCCAGCTCCAGGAAACCCTAGCCATAGCATGCAGAACGTACAGAGGGAATATTGTTTACAATCCTGCCCAGTCCACCATGTAATTGTTTGCAACCTAGGAAGAATAGAACTTGGGTGTAGTGATAATAATAGACCTCTGGCTGTTGGGTTGGAAATTTAATATACCTCACCTAATAGACAATACATTAGTGAGGCTGGGAAATCAACATTTCAAGCGTTCTTGATTCAGCATGTGCAGGAGTTTTTTGAGCATTCCTGAAGTGGAACAGCTTATTTTCAAGATGTTCCAATCAGAGTATTCTATGAAAATTTCTCTCTCATGTAGGTAGGACCCAAAATTTTTTTTTCCACTATTTTATTTTAATGATTAAGGTCAGGGGAAACCATTGACATACTGCCTTTTCAGTAGAGGGTTTTGATGGCATACTTTCTTGCTTGACATAGTAAACTATTCAATTACAATTTAAAGTCTACTTGTCCATTGGACAAGCGCAAAGAGATAGAAAATTGTTGTCCGATGTAAGTTTTACGCCTCTGGGATGACCAGACCACTGTTAAAGGAAATATGGCATCCTGCCAAACTAGGAGTTGCTAGCAACTCTCTGCCCAAACATATTTAGGAATAGCCCTAGGGTTTTAAATACAGTTGATAGCTGCACTTTGATCGAAATTAATTGAAACTACACCGTTTCACTCTGGCTGTTTGTATCTGTCTGATAATGTTGTACATATATATGCATTCACCTGCAATGGTAAAGCTTGCTCCATTTGTATTTTTAATGTTGGAATGTCTACCAAATAGATGATAGTGAGTAAATCCATAATTTTTGGACAAAAATAGTAACCCTTCCTCCCCTAGTTAAGATAAAGTGTCAAGTTTGGTATAAAAAATGTCGTGTTGAGAGCAAACATCATGTCATGAATGTTTGCCAGTTTAGACAAACATCTTTGAAACCTCATTTTGGAATATGTTCCCATACTCCTATGGTCAGGGCCAATTCCAGGACATGTGGGATGCTAAATGAGTTATCTTTTAATATTTAGTCTTGCCCAGATCTTTATCTGACCGTTCTTTTTCATTCTCCATTTCAGGGGACTTAGGAAAGACACAAAGTGCTCTGATTTCCATGAGAAGTATAGAAAAGGTCTTGACAGCCAAGAAGTCAAAGAAAGGTATGCCTGCTGATTTGCTTTATGTTTTCATGTCTTTGTACTTATTTAAGTCTCGTTTGGACCAGTGCAAAGTCTTTGGGCAGATGACTAAGCAGACAGCAATCATAGCAAGGGTTATTTCTAGGAACATGCTAGTGGTGGACTTGAACAATATTAAACCTTTTTGCAATAACAATTGGCACCAGCAATTGTGGAATGCTTGAAAGATAACAAACATAGCATACAAAATACACAACATTTGGGGCAGATTATAAGACAATTTTTAAGACTAAGAAGATTATGTACATGATGTTTAAGACACAAAACCACGGATAAGAACCCTTCTTACACTCTGGTCTGATCTAAGAAGCGATGATTTGAATATTGTATAAATAAACACAGATTTTTGGCATGTGGCGTAGGTATGGTTAATGTGTTATATTTTATCCACATTTTTTCAAGATGTGTGTATGAACTGTTGAAACTGCGAAAAGGCTTATAGGATGACTCAACTATGTGACTGTGACAAGGGCAGTGACCAACGTGCATAGACCATGTCTGTGAGTCAAAAGGCCCTTTAGTCCCTGGAGGGGTCCAGAGGACAACTTCAACCCTCACAGATTTGTAATCTGCAGTATCCTTAATGTCCCTAATATTGCACACCCATAGATCTGAAGCCTAACGCAAATCACTCCATCTCACCGTGGCAACAAAAAATCCTAGGCATTGGACTGTCGGAGAAGAAGCCTAACAAATTTTTCTTCCAAATGAATCCATTTCAGGCTAGTTTTCCTCTGAATATCGTTCAGGAGACCTAAATGTATTACCTCAATTTCTTCTGCAATATTTT
>WURT03067794.1:0-13583 GCA_009936505.3 Holothuria glaberrima
TTCATGCAAACCTGGGAACTGAGATTCAAGAATATTATGACAAAGTGTCCCAACAGTTTTGTCCAAGATTGTAGATGACTGTATCCCCTGGCCTATTTGTATATTTGATGACTATTAGATATTGAGATTAATATTTTGTGTATAATGAATGTTGTTTATTATGTTAATTATTCATACTCGAAGAGTTTGTGTATGGCTTATTAGAGCCTGAGTATCGAATACTTTGTATGTAGTGCTTTAATACTTCAGAGATTGTGTAACAGTGATTATTTCGAGTCTCTGAGTACGGCTACTTGTTTTAATAGGACTGCACGGAGTAATTCCACTAACCCGACCGCTCCTTAGCCTTATGAGCTTTGTGAGAGGTGTTGACACAAGGAAAAACAAAGACAGTAATTTGAGTAGTACAAGAGTGACATCACAAATTATTGCGCAATATAACATTTTAAATTGAGTGAATAAGCTTCAGCATTTTATATTTCAGCTCAGGAATGTACTGTGAAGATGAGGGTTGGACCATTTGAATTCACGTTTTAAGCTTTGTAACATATATTTTAGAAGCTTTTGACTTTAGATACACTTTAAATTGACACCTCGGATAAAAGTTTCCGACAGAAATATTCCTCTGTGTTGGAATCCTATCTTCTTAAAAAAGGAAGAAGCTGGTTGACTAATTTAGAAGAACACCCAGGGGTGGTGCCATGAGGTTGCCGGGGGCCAAGCCCCCTACAGGGAGAGGTCACAACAGTCCTAGGCATCGACGAAGGCGATGATATTGAACGCATAACATTTGTCGAGGTTGAGACGCTGAAAATATTGGGTCTCCATTGAGGAATATTTGAAAATTTGGTGTTGTTAAAATTTGGTGATTTAATGAAAGAAATTTGAAGAAAATGGCTCCTAATAATTGACATTGAATAATTTTTGGGTTTTATTGAAGATACTGACCTCATGCAGGGAAGCATTTAAGTAAGTTGTTGGGGCGAATGGCCGTCGTTGGAGTCAACATATATTTATTTTCAATATGGCTCCCCAAAGAACTTTATAAAGTTCCCCTGCTCCCTTCACCTGGTGTCACTCTTGAGTACACCCATGCCATCTCTAAATTTTGAACATCCTGTAAGGGTTGGGTAAAATCTAAGTTGACTCAGTTGTTTCTTCTATTGGATCGATTAACCGTAGCGGCATTGGTTTCAGAAAACCGCTTAACATTATATTGAATAAAATGCAAGACGTTGACAAAAACTGTGGATATCTCATTTCTTTTATGTAATAAATAAACGTATTGTATGGTCAACTGAGGATAGCAACAATGTCTGTGCTGTATGGGTGGGGAAATGGGCAACACACGTCGAATGAAGTAGAAACCCATGCATGGACTATTCATAACCACGGGTTATTAGTTTTGATATCACTTTCACACTCCCCTTCATTTACTTTGGATATTTTTGCCTGCAGTTTCAGTTTCTAATGATCCAATAACAACTAATTTAAAAAGCCCCCTACCCCCTAGTACTGACACTATCTGCAAAATGCAATACCTTGAAACCACCTGTCACACAAAATGAGTGCCATCATCTATGTTGCATTAAATTGTAGCTGTAATCGTTTGTGCAGGTGTTCAGACAATCATGGGCAAAATTACTGGCACACTTCTTGGTCTATAAGGTAGTACATCTGTAACTCTGGCCAATATTGCCAAAGAGATGCGCTCAATTATTGATGAGGATGAGGTAGAAAGGAATTGAAGTACTGATTATGAAAATATAAAGAAAATGGAAGGTAAGTTAGGAATAGTATACGCAAAGGCGGTGCTTGCAAGTTGGTCTTTAGACATGTTGAAATCAGAATGATGAATAATTTAAGCCTCAAAGCTGTCCTCTTAATGATGCTGTCTAAAAAGATTGAGCAAATAAATTAGCTGTGCTTTTTATGAACAGCATAGTCAAAGAGAATTGCCTATATGTAGCAAGGTCTACATCAAAGAAAGGTTTTCAGGTAAGTCTACCGTAATAGTCCAGTGGGAGAACACTGTTTGAAAGTATGTATGAAGTATGACTGTGACAGTATTATAGTGACCTTGTTACATGTAAATAATACTACGAACCTACAATCAATGCCCTATGAGACTCAGTAATGCAGCTGACATTATTAGTTTGAAAACAGTACGTTAGAGTCATAGATGTATGAGGCGGAGCAGGCGCTGTGCACCTCAAATGTTTGAAAATCCCTAAACGTCGGTCAGAATCTGTAAAATGTTGAGAAAATTGTCCTAACACGCCAAGAGATTCGAAAAAACGGAAAAATGTGCCTCTCAAATCCAAACAGTCCCATTGTATTTTGATAAGAGTGTGCAATTTTGGTTTCATCCAAACCTTTTAGTTCAGTTAGTGATAGCCAAAGAGTGCTTGGTGGGTCAAAATTGGCAGGACAGAATGAACAGAAAAATAATCATCAAGTCATTCATGAAGAAGTCTTTCCATAAAGCCACATAACATTTTACTGGTTCTAAAGCCGCAATATTGTAATTAAAGTCTTTGAAACCATTGACAATCGAATTCTTTTGAGTAAATTGTTTTGCTTCTGTGCTCGGGGTATTGTCTATGACTGGTTCAGTAGTTATGTCCACGGGTAAAGTAATTTTGTTTAATGTAACCTTTCCTCGTCGATCACACATTCTGTCATCTTGGTGCATAAAAAGGTTCAATGCTTTTTGTTCTTTGCAACACCACAGTTTTCTCAAGAACGTAGGAATGTACGTGATACACTTTTGACGTTGCTTGAGAATTCCCTCATAACCCTAATTGGCTCAGGTAACATAACTTATCTCTATATGTGACGGAAAACCAAATTAAATTTTTGATACTAAGGCTCCTGACTCAAGTAAATAACTGTATTACGGGAAAGTCATCTTGTTACTGTTTTATCTTGTACAAAGTTCCCAGAAATCACGATGGATAAACGTTTAAGTGAAAGAAAAACTATCTCTAGGGTTGGCGAAAAAGTTTCTACAGAGGAGTATCCAAAGATTTTCTGCGGAGGGGGCACAAGATTTGATTGATCGCTGTCCTGGGAATGGGCTAAGAAGAGGGTTGTCCCCCTTTCCTACGGAAATTTTTTGCTTTTGGAAGAGGGATGAGATCCAAAACGGTTCTATATGTGACACATTTTGAAGCATTTTCTTTCTTTTCCTTTTCTTGTCTCATCTTTTTTTCACGCATTACGGCTAATAAGGGGCGCCTGTTGCGCACCGCCTGGACCCGCCACTGTTTTTAGATCTAATGGAGTGATCAAAAAGACCTAAAAAAGTCTATCCAGAGGGGCGCTTCTTACTCTTTGTAATGCTCTTGTTCTTCCTCACTTCAATCACATGGGGGTAATGCACATATTACTCTACTCAAAAATTTATTTTAAAAGCGTGTAATCAGTAACATTAGTCGAGTAAATTAAATCACACACTGCTCCTTTAATCATATATTAAATTACTCACTTTGTATGATTTCTGCCAAGATAAGAACTAGCTAGAAAGTTTTCTCTAAAACTTTCACCACTTACCTCTTCCTTCAGCCTATTGTCGACAGCTTTTACACCTACAGAACAAGCTACCACACCTATAGCACTCATTCTAAAGAATTACTAAACCATCCTCATTCTTGAACCAATCTCAACTCTTTTGAAATATGTAACACATGTATTCATTACTGAGTTTCTTAGCCATGACATTTAACAATTGTCCCACATTAAACGTATTCCAAAATAGAATATAAAATTTCCTTCTTAGTAGCAATCAAAAGTAGCTACGTCACAACTTTTAGTTTTTTCCTTCTTTCTTCTTTTACTGTATTCCTGTTGTAAAATTCAAATGTCTGCACTAACATAATTATTGTACTCATTTTTCCTGAAGATCTCGCTGACAAAGGTTCCAGGGGGACCGAAAATTACGAAATACATTTTTTAGCTTTTGTACTCCTATTTTCAAATACTTTCATAAACGATTTTTTCCTTATTGACTGAATGACAGAAATGATACGTCATTAGGTTCATTAGTAAATCTGGAAGCTGAAAAATGTAAAACAAGTGAAACAATATTATATTAACGAAAAGGAGTGACAAGCAAGGATATAAGTTTACTGCTTACTTACTTAATTCGAGTGGAGTCCTCTGTCTATGATGGTCCTCGTCACATCCCTGCTCTGCATTACAACTTTGACATTGCTGATTTCAATGCCGGTGTCCTACTTGAGTATGTCGAGGTAAGTTAGAGTTCTTCTACCTGGTCTCCTGTTACCATGTTCAAGTGTCCGGTAGATTAGCGTTGCCACATACTCATCACTCCTTAAACAGTGACAAGCAAATGTAATTCCCCTACTACTGATTTTTGGGGCTATTCGGGGCAGGTCTCCGTAAAGCTTTGCTTTTGCTACATGTTGCATCCACTTGATATTAAGTAAAACCCTCAGCAAACGGATGTAACCGAGTCTTTTGGAAAAACTTCGGGGTGATGATCATTACGCACTACTTACTTACGGTTTTTGCACCGTGAACCATTTTGTAATTCGGGGTCCAGTTTGCTTTACTACATTAGACGACTTTACAGACATGTTGCTTGTATTGCTCGCCTACGAACTGTACGAACTGAGGCAGGAATAATCTATCAGAAACCACCCAACCATGATATCCTACGAACTGTACCAACTGTTTTAGGCGAAGTGATGAAGTGATATATGGATATAACACAATGTGTATATAATATAATGTGGGACAAATGTAGTAGTTTCCATGTGTAAAATATGATAACAGATTTAGTCCTTATTTCATCTTATATAGCTGTACACAGTTTAGGAGCCCTTTTGTATGGGGCCTTTGGGATACATCCCAGACTTGTCCCGGGCACTGGTGTAGAAGCAGTTGACTCGGGGGGCTGCTGACTCAGGCGATTTTCGAAGGGGGCTGAGCCGCTCTGCCATTATACAAAAAAGCAAGGTGCACAGCTTTTCTGATGTGCACATTTGAGATTTCAACATGGATTTATGACATGCCGGAGTCCTTGCCCCTAACTCAGGCTTAGCTCTAAACTACTGCCCAGGGGTAGTCTGACCGTATTACTTTTAGTACTATGCGAAGCGCCCATTTCTACTGCCAAGTTCCATGGTTGTCTGAACCATCGAATTGATTTTCTCTGTTGTGTTTTCGGCGCCGGTCCACGGATAGATTGAATGATAGGTGACTTTTAGAATGAAATTAATTACAGTAACTTTTATTTCTTTGTCTTTCACTGTTTGGACGTTTTAACTGCAGCCCCCGTCCCCCCGCTTCCGACGGCCCTGGAGCTGGAAGCAGCAAATTTTGTTGTTATTTAATGACTCATCGAACGTGGCAGGCCGTTTGCCCTTTTTGTACTTCACTCAGCATATATTAGATGGTGCAAATATTTGAGCTTTTGTCTCCGTTTCATTACGTTTTCAGGGGCTTAGATCTGTACTTGCCTGCAAGTGCAACCCGTCTAGTTTGACGAGTATCGCATGGGCTACATCACTAGGGCATCCTGTTATAAGGGATGATTTTGTTCTGCTAGTCATTTTAGTGCATGTGATGTAATTCGTCACTTAGTTCACCAGCGGGCACCATTGCCTTGGAAGTAATGTAACCTCGATTTCCAGTGATTTACTCTTTGCACCGCCTAGTAAAACTGCCGGATACGGAATGTTAGGGATAAGATCGCCAACCAGATTCCCAATGTCTCTTATCTGCTAGGGTATCAAACAGGCAGACATTGTTTCACTAAGACTTACTCTTTGGGAGAGGAAAACCTGGTTGGGTGGTTTCTGATAGATTGTTCCTTATGACATAGCTTAAGAGTAGGCTTGTGTCAGAAACTCAATAAAGATGATCAGAAAAGACTTTTATCATTAATCCGTCAGCTTCATTAAAGTGAATTATTTTAAATGAAGTTAAGTAAAATGAAAAGTTTTGAATTTCAAAGTTTATTGATGTTACAACTGGTATATGTGGGTACTTGCAAGATGTTGAGAAAGTTGAGTAACAGCAACGTGACAAAATGGTTACATTTTTTTGAATCACAGGATGAATTTCAAAATGTACAAGCCTAGGGTTAAATTATGCGATGCTCCCTTTTCAATCGTTTAAATCTAGGCGAGATGATATTTATTACATTAGGTTAAACTGCGCATACGCAGTCTTGACCAGACACATCGTTAGGTACATTGTCACGTTATTTGACGCATAAATAAAAGTACCCTGATATAAAATATTTTGGAGGCATGCAAGGCGGTTACTACTGGTAGCCCGGTTTAGCTTTCTTACAACCTTAATAGTACGGACTGGTTTAAAACAGGGAATTGATGAATGTAGCGTCCTCCAACTATTTCTTTTCATAGTCTAAACAGCAATATTCTCAACTATCTGTACAGGAACTTGCCTCTACAGCTTTTTGATAATTACTAACACTACAAAAATTGGTATTGATACTTTTATAAAGATAATATATTGTTTAAATTGTAAATATTAACAGCTCTTGCTTATGAAAAATGTTGATCAAGACAATAAAGTCAGAAAAAGACTCGTTTTCCTAGTAAATTCCTTCAGATGATAGGTAGGGAGTGCTCCGCCACTTATTATCTCAAATTGCTACATAATATCTTTGAGATATAAGTCTGCCGTGTAGTCCACTTCCTGTAGCTTAAATACCATGCAAGGTTGCAAATCTTTTATTTTCTGTATAAATGTTGCATTTCATCGATTCTCGAGTATAAACATTTCTCATCCGTAGTGTAAAAGCATCATCATTCTGCTAAAACATTTTCTTTACTATTATGTCACTTTCAGTCTTCAATGTCCGTCCGTAGTGTCACAGATCCACACGCAACTTTACACTGTAACTTGCCAGTTCCATCCTTGAAGTGCCTACCTAAATCTGTTTCCCAGAGGCTGAAATAAAAAAAAGAAATATGTATTCACGAAAAACCCAACGTGTTATAAAAATTAAGGAAATCAAAGGAAAAACGTAGTAAAATTGAGGTCTGCCTTTAGAACCGAGAACCAGTCGGGGAGTTTAAAATTGCAGTTAGAAAGTGTTTATTTGAAGGTCTTCAGTAGCTAGATCTATCACTAAGATGCTAAGGGATGATAAAAAGGGGGAAGACACAGGAAGATATAATTCGGAAATCAACTCCTTAACGGAAGTTGAAGTATAACTCAAGTCCATAATGTTCTTATTTAGAAGTCAGAGTGTACCTTTAGTCTTAAATTAAAACAACGTAAGCTGCAAAAGGTTGAAAATGAATCCCTCTGGTAAAACTTCCATCTTCGTCGGACCTTCTCGTAATGAGATACCGAATGCTTAAGTTAACTAAATAAAATGGTCGATTGGGCAATAATATCTGGTGTCACTTTTGCTCTAATCGAAGGGCGCATGTTGTTTTTCCTTTTTTTCCCTAGAATCATTCTACCTTGTCCCAAGACGTGATGGATGTATAAGTGTTATAGAAAGACTTAGCTATCAAAACCCTCTCCTTACAACATTCTCTCCCAGAAAAATTACTTTTTGTAAGGTCATAAAACATTTTATCAAAGGAAATATGAGCAACTGTTTTGAATTGTACAAGAGCAATATCATAAATCATTGCGCAATTGAGTCTCAAATGAATAATGAAGTTTCAACATTTTATTGCTAGAAAATTGAATTAGCTATGGGAGTTGGACCAATTAGAATGGTTTTCTTGTTTCTGTTCCAGTGAGAATGGTTGTCTCGACTCCGTTAAGTATTTTCATATGTTTGAGACTTTAAATTAGAATTAACCTCAAATAACAAGTATATTAGAATTGAAATAGTGACAAAGAAAAGTAATTGTTGTGTAATATATTTTTATCTTTCCAAGCGTGGTTTGAAATGTGTGTAAAAAGATGGAGATATGAAAATGTCTTTATTTGCTACTTTTGTCTTTTTATTCGTGTTATTTCTCCAGTGCCCTTCAAAATTTATAAAAAATTTTTATACCACTGCAATTACTTTTTGTCGTTATAGGGATCTGAATCACTAAGATTGAGCGTGGGATATGACAGGAGCAAAGGAACCTTCTCCGTGTCCATTTAAATTAAGTGTTGCATAACATTTCTGTTTATTTCTGCTTGGCGTGTTATTGTTGATTGTCAAGTTATACTTAAAAAGTGGTATGGGTGGTATGACACGGAACATAGAAATAGGCATTAATAAAAGTAATCTAACGTGAAACACTACCGGCCTCCAAAAACGTGGGGGAAGCTATAGCACCCAACAGTTTTTCGTTTTACAGTATTTTGGGCATAAACGACGAAATTGTATTTAACAAATGCCAAAGATTTTGAGTCGGATGGTTCAGCCCCTCACTTAAATGGTGCAATGTATAACACCTAGTTGCCAAAGGAATAATAAAATACATAATTATTGTTTAGAGTACTTTTAACTCTTCCGTGCTTACAGTGTATAGTGAGTCAATAACAATATTAACCTTTTGATTCTTTCCATGGAAAGGACATTATAAACAGCGACAGATACTGAATGTGTAAACAATGAAAAAGAATCAAAAGATGACACGGAAAAGTAAAAAATCTTTATGCTAAAGTGAATGTGAGGGATCAAATATTGAACACGAGGAAACTTCAGAGAGAAAAAGTGAAGTGAAGTAAAGAGAATCAACCCATCAAACCATTGAGTAATAAAAACAAGTTAATCCCCTTATACAAAAAAAAGATAATCACCTTTTTAGGTTGATCGAAAACTAGACAAAAGCTGTACAAAACTAATTTACTGAGCGAAATTTTCTGTGAATCATAAACATGTTGAAAATTTTCTACATTAGTCTAAGCGTGATGCAACAACAGCCTAAAAGTAAATTTGTGGTTCTTGTTCAAAGTCTTCTTTATTTAAACACAAGTTAAACACAGGTAAAGCTTTCGGTTTTTCATCTTCTAAAGGTCAAATCGCCTATTTCAAGTTACTCAAACACGTAAAAAGGCGAGGCATTTACATTTAATGCTGTTTGACAGTTTTCTGTTTGATTATAGGCAGAAGGCCCTGTGATAAGTACCGAAGACTTGTTTGTGCTAGCCATTACAGTTTGCAAAACAGTACTAGACAACATTAATATATGATGACCAGTGTTTCATTATGTAAATGTTTGATGTTTCAAGAGGGAGTTTTAGACGTTTTTAATAGAAAAGGGAATATCTGCTCAAGTAACATTTAAGGTCCACACAGTATTGTAAGTAATGAACCATTGCATTTCTCTCAATTTCTTTAGTGTGTGAAGAGAAGGTGAAATTACATGTCAATGTCATTTTGCTCCGAGGAAAGGCCATTAATGACCATAGCAAATACGAATGAATGAGTATCTTACATGATAAAGGGTTACTATGGGGATGACTTGCACTGCAGACAACAATCAAAAGTATTCTTGGCTGGCAGCATTGTGGTATACGTGATTGTTGTTTTGTGAAACTGAAGGCAAACCCTCTCTCATAGACGCTCGGTTGTTAGCTCCATTGTAAATATAGCGATAGGCATAAAAATCGCCCTCGGCTGATGTTGGACGATTCCTTGTTAAAACTACCAGTGAAGCATAATGAGAGAAAAAAAGAGGGAGCTCAGGTGAGGTCAAAGGTTATAAATGACAAATGAAAGTAAAATAATAAACAGATGAATAAAGTGGGATACTATAAATATGGTGAGTAGGAAGTGAATGGAAATGGGTTGATTATAAATAAAATCTCGTGAAAAGGTGAAAGATTTCTAAAACTAAACTTGGAAAGTTATACTTAAACTTCATGATACATAGTACTTACTGTGATCTCTTCATGATAAAGTTAAGATAATAAACCACCTTATTCTCTAAATAATTTCGTCTTGAAAAGTTAACTTGATAATGGGTCAAAATGTTAAAATAGATACAATATGCGTTTCCTTTCTTGTACTAACTAAACCCCCTTACATCTGCCCAAGATAGTTTCTTGTTACTAAGGCATACATCTATGGATGTCACTGTGAGGTAAATATTCCTACATTCAAGAAAAAGTCCCTAAAAGTTATCCTTACTCTGCCAAGTATTTCTTCCGTTGTAAATCAAATTTTCGTTAAGAGTAAAGGTGAGAGCAGAAGGAGATAAGCAAATGGGTATATAATAAACCCCGAATATAGTCCATAACTTATAGAAGGGACAGAACAGGAAAGTGAAGAGAAAAAAGGTTTTTTAAAAAAATTAAATAATTTGAAAAAATGTTATTCACCTGCCCTGAATTGCTGTTGTACGTCCAAAAAGACGGCATAAAATGAAAACACAGAAACATTTCAAAGATAATAACGTTACTTTGCCGAATATTTATAGTTATTGAAAAAAATGAGGGGTTAATAGCAACTTGATAGTACAGGTTATATATTCATCGCAATGTTTTAGTTAATTTCAATCTTTTGTGGTATCATTTGGAATAAGGAACGATAACTGAGTGTTATAACATTTCTATTTTGATCAAAATCTAGAACCCACAGTTTGCATATGTAATTTTAATGGATTGTGCATTATTTCTGAAATAATTTTTTCATCTCAATAATGTTCAACTTAATGCTTGACAATGTAACTGTGTTATCTTGTCATGACTGCAGCTAAGTCTCCAACAAAACTGGAACATGAAAAAATTTAAGGAAAGTTGTTCCATCCGGCAGGTTTGAAAATTATTGCTGGAATAGCTGTGAGAACCATTTTTCCGGCACCCACCAGGGCATCACGTGCCTATCCTACACACGCCAACATCTTAAGACTTTTCAAGGGGAAACACATTAATTTTCAGATCCTTTTCCTATTTCAAATTGTCTGCCTTAATTTTTCCAAGAAGAGTTTCATCCTTCCAAACTAACGTAAAGCTCAAAGGAAGATAAGATGAAGACTATACTTAAAGTCATCTGCTTGGCCGCGGACAAGGGTGAAACTGTAATTTTAATTCCATTTTCATGTTACTTTTTTAAAGTTAGAAACTTCACCTTTTCGGCAAAACATGTGACAATAATATTTGTTTCGACAATTTAAAGGTTTTCAGACTGTTCCTGAAATAGGGAGACATATATCTTTGCCCAAAATGCTCAAAGAGTTATTTGAAGTTGTGTTGAACTTTTTGAAAAATAGTTACTTGGAGACAAGGAACAAAAATATTTATTTTCCTTGGCGACTATTTTCATTGGCGGTAAAATATCAGTAATAGTTGAAAACATCCTACGAACTCTTTGGGAGTTAAAAATCCACAAGAATCGTTGTCGTCACATCTCGATATCCTTTTAAGGTTGAGTAAAACGATAAATACTCTCAAGTCAGCAAAACCACCTATTTTCCAAGGCGTGACAAGTGTTAGGCTTCCATCCGTTAAAATAACATAATAAATAAAAAGTTTAACCTTCACCTTGTCCTTCGTTAAACACCAAATTCAACACTGCTGATGACCACCACGAGAGAAAAGTCAAATAATACTCTCTGTGTTTTGTTAGAATTTTGTTTCAAATTATAAGAGGACACTTTTCTTGGTATTTCAAAAGATCCAATAATTTCAGTTTACCGCTGTGGATATTGTCAGGCAATTCTTACGACTCTTTTAAATAAAAGAATCTTGTCAACAAACCTCTTTAAAATTTGCGTCAGGAACGTCTGGTGCTCTCATTCTGTTCATTTCAAGTGTTTTGTCCACATGTGAATTAGAAAGAATTGTATCTGGAGAAAACACTGTAGCCGGGGTAACCCAAACAGTCTCAGCTCCTTTAAACTGGTTCAGTATAAAGTATACCTGTAAAAAAGAATTGAATCTCTTTCACGTATATTTACAATGAACATCACTTTTAACAAGAGTTCAAAACAAGAAGTTACTGGTCTCATCCCAAAACATGTTATCGCTTCTTCTTTAATAGTGTAGCAGACATCTGTAATAATATTGTAAACAGAGAGATGACGACATAAGTCCACACATCTGACGAAGGGCATTAAATCAGGGTTGAAGTTCTGCCATGTTGGTAGTCTGAATACTTTGAAGGGAAGTTGAATCTTGCTGCAGGTGTTCAGTTTCAACTCTACCTGTCTACATGCAAGTTGATGAAGTTCTTAGAAACTTATTTTTGTGCAAGTAATGACATCGTTGCTGAAAAGTTACAATCTAGCCAAGTTTGATATTAAGACAGGCTTTTAATAAATTGGTAAGATACAAACATTATTACTGATGCCTCAAATCAGTTAGCATATTTCCCAATCAAATTTGAAATTCATGAAAGGTTATTCTCCAACGTTACGAGGTGTAGATAGAATAAGCCTATAAGTTTCATTTTCAAAGATTCACCTTTGTTCAACCAAACAAAAATATCACTTAACTGTCACTTTATTCCAACCTCACATCACACAAATCTATTACTGATATCTTTGGCACCGGTTGCTGTGTACGACTTAAGAAATATCCTATTTGCTATAACAAATGTTCGATAAAAGAAGCCTTGGTCTATTAAACGCTAATTGAAAGATGTTTCTTACCAAGTAAAGAGATATTACTGAACCTAGAAACCATCCAGCGATGACATCTGACCAATTAGCTTCATAGTATCGGACTCTCTCTATCCCAACCATGTATGGTAATGAGAAAATGCACAGGCAAAATAGAGGGCGCACAGACCTCACCGTCTTCAACGGTTGCAATAAGATGGTGACGTAAAGCTTAAGGGGAAAAAGGTACAATACCATATCGTTACATCTTTGTATTTCTAGAGTACAAATTCTATCCCAGAAACGATTTTCCACCTATTTCAATCATTCATGTTCCCTGCATATCACACTTGCAAATTTATTTAGTAATTTACGTATCCACATATTACGTTGTGGATCACCAGCAGCAAGGAGCGCTTCTTGGTAGACTCCTACCCATGACCACCCACTAATTTTAAGGAAGGCAAAGGGGACGAGATTTTCGATAGCGGTACCTTTACGAACACTCCTGTCTGTTCGTCTCCAGTCGTTGAGAAATAAGAGTTGTAGAAAACTGGAGGTTTCCCGCATTTAAGTGGGAGGCTACATTGTGGTTTAAGGGTGCAAAGCACACCTTCAAAATCCTTTGATACGCTTACGAATGTATCATTAATAATGTTTTTCATAATTTTTATAATCAGTACAGCGTAGGATTATCCCTACGTGAGTGACATTTTCATGACCTTTATTTCTAAACAGTTTATAGCAGCAAAACTACTTCAATTCGGGAGCTTAAACTGCAATTACTTAACTGCAATGGTTTTCGTTTTCTGAAAAATTATTAACGTGAATGTTCCAGCAATTTTAGTCGGAAAAGGCCTTCAACATTCAACACATACTTGCATGTCACTCATGAAGACAGCTTCCGAATTTCTGCACAATGTGACTGAGGTATGTAACATCATTTGGAAGTTAGTCTTAAAAGAATAGTCCAACCCCAAATTTATGTTTGACATGTTAAAGAGGGACATATTCTAAGCAATCTGTGAAATTTTCATTCATTTCCTATGTTCGGTTCTTGAGATATTAGTATTTGAAGTTGAC
>WURT03067805.1:1246-32349 GCA_009936505.3 Holothuria glaberrima
GGGCATGCAGTATGTTGTGTGATCGTCGACCTGGGGAGGGCTCTAAGGGGAGGGCGTGTTTCCCTCCCCTTTGAAAAATTTTTGAAAAATTAGTTGTCCTTAGATGCAATCTGGTGCCACATATGCTACCCTTTGAAGTAAAATTTGTCTTAGAAAATTGACGTATTTTAGGAACTGAAATAAAAATTCACCTCAGTGAGGAGGTCCATGGTGGGATACCCCTCCTCTTTGGAAATTTATGAAAAGTTTTGTGTCCTTAGATGTAATCTGGTGCAACATATGCTACCTTTTGAAGTAAAATTTGACTTAGAATATTGACGTATTTTTAGGAACTGAAATAAAATTGGCCTCAGGGAGGAGGCCCACGGTGGGATACCCCTCCCCTTGAAAATTTTTGTGTCCTTACATGCAATCTGGTGCTACATACGCTACTTTTTTGAAGTAAGATTTGTGTGTACAAAATTTTGTGTTTTTGTAGAAACTAAAAAAAAAAAAACGGCATCAGTGATCGCCGCCCTGGGGGAGGGGTCTAAGGGGAGGGGACACCTCCTCCCTTTTGAAAATCTTTTAAAAAATTAGGTGTCCTTATATGCAATTTGGTGCCACATATACTGCCTTTTGAATTTGTGTTAAAAATTACGTTTTTTTAGGATCTAAAAAAAAAAAAAGGTATCCTTGAGGGGAGCATGGCCCAATGGCCCCCTGCCTGTGCCAGAGTTAATACTCCTAACCGTTACCTGTGCAATAGGGTGTCATAAGTCTACGCCTTCCCCAGCAGGTCTATGTTTATACTGCCAGGAAAACCTGCTCGAGAAGGTACTGAACTCACCAACTGATTCTCCTCTTTTCCTGCAAGTCTGTAGAACCGTGTGCCAACGGCGATGGAATTTTAAGAATATTCATTGTTGGGGCATAAACAACACTCCTGGAAGAATCATTCATATCGTGCACTTAGATAATGCCAATTCGTTATTCGTCATAGTTACATACAGTACCTAAAGTGATGCTATCTCAACGAAGCTAAGTCTTTAAAACTTGTTTACAAATTTGGCAACAGAATACCTCCATTATAAATCGTTTGTGTTAAAACCACTTTCATCAATATCTTGCTTCATTACATCTGTGACCTCATTGAAAACACAAACTTAACACCTTATACACTGGTATTTTTTTACATTTGTATGCAACTAAAGAACTTTAACAACAATTTAACACAGGAGGAGAAGAAAATGCTTAGGCCTAGTTGAGCTTGTGCTAATTGTTCCTTATGCTTTTATGAACAGAACGATTATCTAATTACCAGAGGAGACTGGTTTAGAAAATGTAAGCCATGGGTTGGGAACAAGATATACCTCACTTAGACAACAAAAAAGTGAGGTTTTTCATCAACCTTATTGTTTTGGTGGTGATCAGGTGATCAGAGGTCAAGTAAGGTCACCAGGGGTCAAAAAATAAACCTTGCAAACACGATATCTCAAGGCAATGGCATGCGTACTTTTCATACCTGGCCTGCGGATGTGCGATAGACAGAAGATGAACACTATTGTTTTTGGTTGAGGTCAAGGATTATCTGAAGGTAAAACTTAAGTTAGGAATGATGAATAGTTTCCTACTTAGTGTATAGATTTATTATATAGAGAGAAAGAATCCTGTTACCTGTTGCACGTGGATGCTTCATAGTTAGAAGATAAACCTTATTGTTTTTGGTCCAAGTCACAGTTTATCTGAGGTCACAGAAGGTAAAACTGCAAATACTGCGGGGATTGCTCATCAACACAATATTTAAAGATAGAAAAATGAATACTTTTCAAACCTGTTATATGGATACATCATAATTAGTGAAAGAACCTTATTGTTTTTTGGGGGGGTCAGAGGTCATGGCAGGTCACTAGAATTTAAAAATCACTATTGGTTGCAAAGTGACGTGCCATCTAATTTTAAAGGTGGCCTGGCAAAATTTCAACCTCTTCCATACTTTTACCTATTTGCTGTTGTTGGCTTTCTTTTGGTATTGTTTCGACTGGATATAGCATACAAACCAGTAACAGCGGAAGAATGCAGAAGAATAAGATGTAAAATTTGATTGGCTGATTACTCAACTCACTTTTCTTGATTCTTACAAATATATTGCATTTTAACTTAGGCCTGTATTTACACTGTTTACTCAGTAAAATTATTTGTAGCCCTGGCTGGCTTTTGTCGAGACGCTTCTGTGGTCTTTATTGTAAGTATCTTCGTTGTAACGCTAGGCTTTACTTCTGTATTTGGTTAGTACCCTTGACGTGAGCTCGAGAATGTTTCGGCAGTTCACCAAGTCAGCAATTGTACAAATGTAGACAAATTTACAAGCCTCGGTTGTAACCTTCGAGCGCCACTACCCTCCTTTCATCTCGAAGATCATAATGTAGACTGATTCCGTGCATAACGTCCGTGGCGCCGGCCGGGCTCCTCATCAGGGCAGAAATCCATTCAAATATTGCACCACTTGCGATCTAGGCACCTTTCAAATTCCAGAAATTTTCCAAAAGGGAGGGGACACTAGTCCCCTTAGACCCCTCCACCCCACCTCACATCAGTACATGTCGCATTGAGAAAACGTCCCAGCTATAACACTGTGCGCGACTCAGGGGCGCAGGCTGGGAAGATGGAAAAATTTCTCGGGAAGATTTCAGATGAAAAATTAAAATCATTACTTAAAAAAATAGGAATTCCTGGAGAAATATTCAACTCAAATCTTGCATCAAATGTAGCACCATTTTGCATCTTGCCCACCCTCCGTAAGCCGAAATTTTCCAAAGGGGAGGGGGAGAACCCCTCCCCTTAGAACCCTCCCCCAGGACGGCATCAGTCATCATTTCATCCGCCCCCTAAGATGAAATCCTGGCTACGCCCTTGAGGGGAAGCATTACACTTCTGCTCGTTGAGAAATTTTCCTTGTTAAAGTTTTCCTAGATCGTAAATTGTGTTATCTGTTGTGTAGATTTGGACTCATAAAATAATCTAAACTTTTAATTATTGACTGCATTCGTCGGCTTTGGCAGGTAGACCAAATTACATAGCTGGTACCCTTTATTTATTCGTCAGGGAGGAAACTCACATAAAGGCATCTCCATGAGAAATTCGGGCAATAAAGAACCCTCAAATGTCATTTTCCAGGTTTTGGGGCCTAGAAATCGTTATTTTGACAGTGAAAGATTCAGCGTTTCCGTATATTTCCTAAGTAGGCCACCTTTCATTTACCGTTTGGAAATTTCAGGGGGCAGTAGCACCCTGTCCCCCACCGCAGGTTACAGCCCTGGGAACGTTGTGACGTTAGGTATCTTCTAACTGTAAAGTGCTTTAAAACACAATCCTTCCCATAGGAGATTCCTTTGCTCTTCTGCCGTTCACCCATAAAACACAACATCTGATACTGCTGTGGTCTCAACAATTTTACGAAATTGATACTTTGTACAATTCAATATACAAAAAACAGTTCCAGAGTCATAGGTCATTGTATTTACCACCTCGAATTTATTACATGACATCGAGAAGGAAGAAATGGATTTATTTCATTTTAAATTTTAAATTTGCATGAACGGAGAAAAGAGAAGTTACTTAGCCGCTCCTAATAGTCTTCCGTATGCTTCTTAGCGAAGACAGCTGATTGCTTTCATTGACGTGATTTTACAGTCTAGCCTTATACCTACACCTTTTACGTAGCATCCTGTGCCACAGTCCATACGATGTGCTACTGTAAAATTGTATTTTTTTTATCATTTTCTCGATGTAATACTAACTCTTAGTAAGGGTATTCCACATGCCCTATTTACTCTTTTACCTTGTACATTATTTTTTCCCTTCCAGCTACCGTGAAACAAGCTAATTTCCCTTTTTTACTTCTTGAATGATTACAACTGTTAAGTCATTTATCATAAGTTCACATGCTAACTCTATCACCCTTATCATGGGGCCATGTCATGGGGAGCGTCTTTCACTTTCCCACCATTGAAAATCATAACTCTGTGTCCAAAATAACACACAAAGTTTCACTTGAGCTCTTCTTAGTTGCTTCGTCAGTCTTATTTCTGATGTTAAGATATCCGAAAGTGAAATAATTATAGGTTTTGAAAGGTGTCAAGTTCACTTTTGTATTTAACATTTACCAGATCTTGGAAAATGATAAGATTATGGAGCTACAACGTGGCTCTATGATAAGATGCTCTCATGGTTGTCCCTGTCACTTCTATGCGGTACATTATGCAAAAGAAAAGTATGCACTTCATTTTTGTTCAATTCAGGTATTATTATCCTTGAATAAGAATAGCACATTCCTTTTGCAGGCACATAAAAACGTTCAAAATCTTCTTAGGACTGTTTTAGTAAAAGCTGGTGGTACTTAAAGTATATCTTATAGCTTTGACACACCCTCTCAAATTTTGACAGTGGAATGAACTTTCTGTCTTAATTACATCATGTTTGGGTATGTGTCATGTCTGTAATATAATGATTTTGATTGACATGGACATTTATTTCTATGCAGTTGCTTCACAATGACTCTTTAATCCAGGGGTGGGGAACATCCGGTCCGGGGCCTTATGCGGCTGGCGAAACCATTTCATCCGCCCGCGAGACAATTTATAAATGTAAATTCAGAATCACTTGAAAAGTAATTGACAATAATCTTTTGGCCCACTGTGCACACCGTTTATCCTGCTTATACAGTACCACTCTCCGGGTATTTCATGTAAATCTGGTGAGAAACACTACCAGTATATTATTCTACGTTGCAAAAACTGTAACACGTGCTACGAGAACTGTTAATGGTATTATACGGGAGTGATGCGGTTGAGTGATTTACAGGTAAATAGTTCATGTAGGTCACAAGCTGTGTACACAATGTACAGCCGATTCACATAGCATTTACAGTTTTAACTGTTAATGGTAATTTACCGTTATCAGTAAAAGTTGTACTTGTGCTATAATTTCTTCGCATAAATCGAACTTAAAACTTGTATGTTCTTTTACAAGAACATAGTCTACGTTCCCTAATTTTCATTAGTTATTATTTATTTTTGCATGAACAAATAGAGCCAGCAAATGTCCCACATCATCATCGATGTCGGTTGTTTTTAATAGGTGGCTATCAAAACCCCTCAGCTGTCCGGGGAACGCAACGTTTCCCACGGCGGAAATCGCGTGCTTTTGGTGTGAACGCACCTTGAGGAAGAGAGTCGAAATTGAAAGAAAAATCCAAATCCAAATTTAAATGACAAAATAAGTTATAATTAGGAACGCAATGGTTTTTAGGCATTAGGCTACAAGTAAAGTAAAATAGCAAAACAAATCTAAATTTATTAAAGTTTACTTAATTAGGCTATTGCAAAGTACTGTCCCTACACTGTGTGATTTGTTATATGTTTTTTCAGGGTGGCCTATCAAATAATTTTTAGTTTTGAAAATTTTGGGGGATATAACAAATCACTCATTGATGCTGCTTTGAAGAGTTTCCGTAATGTTAAAAAAATTCTTGCAAATACAGTTCCATCACTAGGACCTTCGGAGTTAATTCTGTAATGATTATTTTTGCTGGAGAGCTGTAAGTAACCACTCTTATATCATGTATCCGGGACATTTTATGAGAGGAATTATAAAGTTCAGGACAAAATGAGTCATAACATAAAGTTTCGGTCCTAGGCTATAAGTGAATGACGTTGGTGGGTACAGGTCCAGAGGCAAATACAGGGACCAGGGATATAAACTTGAAGAAACTCTGGGGTATTCACGAAAGCGCGAGCATTAGAATGAATTATTTCAGCGTCTCAAAATGTCATTAACCAGTTAAACAGGTCAATGCAGCAAACACCCCTACTACCACCACCATTATTTTTACAAATGCTTACTTTGGATTTTCGATGACGCTGGAGCTTTTTCTACGTATGAAATTGGGGTTATTCATTAAACTTTGACATAAAAGTTATACTATATCCCCGCTAGAGATTGTACTGAACTCACCAACTGTTTCTTTTCTGTTCGTGCAACTCTTTAGAACCGTGTACCATTGGCGAAGGAATTTTAAGAATATTCATTGTTGGGGCATAAACAATACTCCTGAAAGAATCATTCATATCGTATACTTAAATAATGGCGAATTCGTTATTCGTCATAGGTAACTGAGCAATATCTTCCTTCATTACATCTCTGACCTCATTGAGGACACAAACTGAACCACTTATACATGTATTTGTTACATCTGAGTGCAACCAAGGAACTGTAACAACAATTTAACACAAAAGAGAAGAAAGTGCTCAGGCCTAGCTGAGCTTGCGCTAATTATTCCTTACGCTCTTTGAACAGAACGAGCATCTTATTACCAGAGGAGATTGGTTTGGGAAATTCAAGCCATGGTTTGGGAATGAGATGTACCTCACTTAGACAATAGAAAAGTGAGGTCTGAGAATCACCTTTTTTAACAGCTTCAATTCACCATGTCCTAAGCGCCGGGTAGTTTTTGATTCATCTCCCAAATGCAAAAAAGAATCAATGCAGTCACGATGGCGTGTAGTCCTTTTTGGGTATTTGTGGGTGGGTGTGTGTTTGGAACGCTTGGCTAGACACGATATCTCAAGATATGATGGATACTTTTCATACCTGGTATATGCATATATCGTATACAGGGAAAGAACCCTATTGTTTTGGTGGTGGTCAGATGTCAAGTAAGATCACCAGGGGTCAAAAACCAAAAAAACCTTGTAAACACGATATCTCAAGGCAATGGCGTGAGTACTTTTCATACCTAGCTTGCGGATGCTCGATAGTCAGAAGATGAACACTTCTGTTTTTGGTTGAGATCAAAGATTATCTAAGATCCCGGAAGGTAAGACTTAAAAATTTTGGGAATTGCTTGTAAACACGTTACCTTAAGTTAGGAATGATGAATACTTCCCTACTAGTGTATAGATTTATCATGTAGAGAGGAAGAATCCTTTCGCCTGTAGTGGAGGTCAAAAGTCAGCTTACCAGAGATCAAAACCAAAAAACTTGAAGACAAAATATCTCAAGGTAGAAAGCATGGATTTGTTCCATACTTGGTATGTGGATGCTTCAAAGTTAGAAGATAAACCTTTTGTTTTTGGTTCAGGTCACAGGTTATCTGAGGTCACAGAAGGTAAAACTGCAAATACTGTGGGAATTTCTCATCAACATAATGTCTAAAGATAGGTGGATGATTACTTTACATACCTGTTGTATGGATTTATCATATTCAGAGAAAGAACCCTAACGTTTTTTTTAGTGGGATCAGAGTTAATGGCAGGTCACCAGATTTAAAAAAAAAAAAAACACACCATTGGTTGCAAAGTGAGGTGTCGTCTGATTTAAGAGGTCGCCTGGCAAATTTTCAACTTTTACATACTTTTACCTATTAGCTATTATTGGTTTACTTTTGTCATTGCTTCGGCTGGATATAACGCACAAACTAGTAACAGCGGAAGAATGCAGAAGAATGAGATGTTAAATTTGATCGGCTGATTATTCAACTCCTTCTTCTTGATTCTTGCAAATATATTACGTTTTAACTTAGGCCTTTATTTACACTATTTACTCAGTATACTTACCTCTATCCTTGGCTTGCTTTTTTGGCACTCGCTTATTTGAAAAGCTTCTGTAGCCTGTACTTTAGGTATCTTTATTGTAACGCTAGGCTTTACTTCTGTATTAGGTAAGTAGGGTTGACGTTAGCGCAAGAACGTTTCAGCAGTTCACCAAGTCAGCAATTGTGCAAACATATGGACGAGTCTTTTGCATTTTCCAACACGTCCGGTCCTAGGTGACTTCATATTAACGACAGTTCTCAACTGGGTGTTCTTTCTAAGGAAAAAATTGTATCTCTCTTCTGGATGTATCACATATAGAGAACGTCGACGACGTTTGGCTAGCCCCGTGTAAAGTTAACCAATCTCTCGGTCCTTTTATTGTAAGTGGTCCCATTTATACTGGTCATCAATCGTTCCAAAATCTTCTCATTTCCTATTTCATAGGAAATTTATGTCAACTTCTCGCACACATGCATTTATTGAAGGAGGCTTCGCTAAACTTAGAATTTCGAGGAAATCAGTCATTTCTACGCTCGAGGAATTCGAAAGTTCTCGAAGTAGATGCTGAATAGTCCTGGGAAGATTTTCGTGTATAGTATAAGCACAGTATTCCGTCAAGATTCTCGTGTTTGGGCGAAAGTTCTAACCAGGTCGAAGATCTCGTGTGTTTTCGTTCGTTTAAACTGCTTAGCAGGATGGCAAGATTATAGTTGGTGTTCCTGCAAAGACGGTAAGGCCTAGTAACAGTATGGTTTCATGATTGTAGTACTACTGAGGCTTGGTTTATACAATATTCAAAGAACACTCATTAGTCTGAAATTTATATTCTAATAAACTAGTTCCTCGAACTGACGAATTTAAGTGTTACGTCACTTCGTAGGCGATAGGTTCAGGGCCGTACTCTAGGCACATTCTCTACAGAGACAGCTAATGACACTGTGTAGGGAGAGCATCAAGTGGCATGCCTACAGATAGGTAACACCTAGGCGGACCCTTCCTCTTTGGGGCTGATGGGAGGATGGGAGTCTGAGTGGGAGGACTACATGTAAGGTCTACCTTTGGTTGTAAATTGTACTTTCGTTGTCAAAGCGGCAAAACTTTGGACTGATAACAATTTTACAAATTGTCATTATTTAGTGATATTCTTTTTCTATTTGGCTACGCGGAAGACAAGAGGTGCTATCTAAGCAAAGAGGACGACATTCTAGGGAATTTTTATCTATTTGAGGTGGCCTGGATGCAAATTGGTTCTTTCTAAAGCTTCGTAAAGCGTTTAATTTGAATATATGTTTAGGTATCCTCATTAATTTGGGATATTTTTTTGCTATTCTGTTAGGGTGTAATCAAAGGGAATATTACCTAAGGGGAATGATTACACGTCTACTCTTTGAGAAAATTTTCTTATTTTAAGTTTTCCTAGATCTTAATGGTGTTATCTGTTGTAAAAGTTTGGACTCATAAAATAATCTAAACTTTTAATTATTTATTGAACTCTTCGGCTTTAGCAGATTTAGATTTCAAGAAGGAAAGATTTTATGTAAAGGAGAATTGCAGTCACTCCGATTTGAAATAGTATGTCAGGGCATTTTATTATATGAATTGCTCTTGAGAACCATGTTACAATATCTTTCTCACTGCGTGAGAATAAGAAATTTACGTGTAGAATAACTCCTTGGTTTTCCTTGGATATGCATTGTTCATGTTTAAACATATCACGAAGGATACTTAAATTGAAATAGATATTTGTGCGATTTAGCTGTTGTTCAAAATAAGTTTGCGGCTACTGCTTATGACTTTTAATTAAAAGTTACTTTGTAAAGCTCATTTTCTTTAGCTAATAATTAAAAGTAATAATTTGCTATTTTATCTATAGGCAGTGTATATGGTGGTGTATTCAAGCAATGTTTTTGGAAGGAGGCAGATGGTTTATTCGTCAAGCAGGGAAACCCACATGAAAGGATCTCCCTGGGGAAATTGGGGCAATAAAGAACCGTCAAATGCCATTTTCCAGGTTTTTGGGGCCCAGAAATCTTAATTGGACTGTGCAAGTTTCAGCATTTCTGTATAATTTCTCAAGTAGGCCAACTTTCATTAACGGTCTGGAAAACTTAGGGGTCAGTAGCCGCCTGCCCCACCCCCACAGGCTACGGCCCCGAGAATGCTGTGACTTTACGTATCTCTCAACTGTAAAGTGCTTTAAAACACAATCCTTGCCAATTAGAGATTCCTTTGCTCTTCTGCCGCTCACCCTCAAAACACGACATCTGATACTGCAGTGGTCTCAACAATTTTACGAATATTGATACTTTGTACAATTCAATATACATAAAACTGTTTCAGAGTCATATGTCATTGTATATACCATATGGAATTTGTTACATGACAACATTGTGATGGGATCTTCTTGGCCTTGAGAAGGAAGAAATGAAAACCAATTTTTGGATTTATTTCATTTTAAGTTGTATAGTAAATTTGCATGAACGGAGAAAAGATAAGCTACTTAGCCGTTTCTAATGGTCTTCCGTATGACTCTTAACGAAAACAGCTGATTGCTTTCATTGCCATAATTTTACTGTCTAGCCTGACGCCTTAACCTCTCACGTAGTATCCTATGCCACAGCCCATACGCTGTGCGAATGTAATATTGCATTTTGTCTTCATCACTTTCTCGATGTAATACTAACATTAAGTAAGGGCATTCCTAATGCACTAGTTTCACTTTTAAGTTTTACAATATTTTCCCCTTTCCAACCACTGTGAAACAAGCCATAGTCTCCTTTTAGTTATTCATTGATGATCACAATGGCTAAGTCGTTAAAAAGTTCACATGCTGACTCCATCAAAGGGTCCTGTGTTGAGAAGCGTCTTTCACTTTCACACCAGGGAAAATCACAACACTATGTCGAAAAAGACACACAAAGTTTCACTTGAGCTCTTCTTAGTTGTATCTTCAAATTATTTCCTGATTTCAGATTTAAAGATACTCGAAAGTGCAATAATTATAGGTTTTGAAAGGTATCAAGCCTATAGGTTTTGTATTTAATATTTACAAGAGCTTGGAAAACTTATAAGATCCTCTCATGGTCGTCTCTGTCAAGTACAATGCAGTTAATTATGCAAAAGTTACTTGTGTAATTTAATTTCTTTTTTTACATCAGGTATTTTAATCTTCAAATAAAAAAAAACGCATTTGTTATATAGACGCAACGAAACATTCAAAATCTTCTAAGGACTATTTGATCAAAATTGGTGGTACTTAACGTATAACCGATAGCTTTGACAACCTCTCTCAAATTCTGAAAGTTGAATGAACTTTCTGTCTTAATAACATCATGTTTGAGTATGTGTCATGGCTGTAATGTAGAAAAGATTGGTCGACGTGGACATTTTTTTCTGCGATGCCGTTGCTTCACAAAAACTCTCTTTACTAATGATGAAAAAGTGGAATATCAATTCTTACAATAAATACTGATAGCCTAAACTTCTTATGATTAACATAGAACTATATTGATTTGGCATGACGCTCAAAGCTTGATTGTAGCCACGTTTCCTGACTACTGTCATTTACTGAACCTTTTTTATTTTCTTCACGATCTGCAAAATACAACGTTTTACTGCCATTACTGTCTGATGCATTTAATGTTGCCCTGTATCAACAGTAATACTTTCTACCGTTTTCTTGTTATTTTCAATTTTTCCATTGGTATTGTTTTCCTAATGAAGGAAATATATGTTGCACTGTGAAAGTGAGTACATTGCAAATAATACGGTTTTCAAATAGCTGATCAAAACGAAAAACGCGCTCCAGGTTGGAAATTCTCGAGCTCTTCTCCATTCACCAGCTTCATATTTGAAACATTTTCATGTTTTTCTGAATTGGTTATTTTCGCGGTAAGTGCTGATAACATCAGGTTGTTTCAATTGTTTCCTAAAGGTTGTAAATCCCTTATTTTCTAGAAAAGAGAATACGCCAGATTCTTTTATGAGTACTTCCGGAGGAAACACCTGCGGCACATATGTTGCACTGTGAAAGTGAGTACATTGTAAATAATACGGTTTTCAAATAGCTGATCAAACCGAATAACGTGCTCGAATTTGGAAATTCTCGAGCTCTTCTTCATTCACCAGCTTCATATCTGAAACATTTTCATGTTGTTCTGAATTGGTTATTTTCGCGGTAATTGCTGATAACATTAGCTTGTTTCAATTTTTCCTAAAGGTTGTAAGTCCCTTATTTTCTGGAAAAGAGAATACCCCAGATTCTTTTATGAGTACTTCCGGAGGAAACACCTGAGGCACATACTACTTTGCAGCCTCATATAAGGGCTTATGGCAATATTATTGCACAGCAGCAATTCTGAAGCAGGAGTTTCAACTTTAATAGTGTTATTTTTATATAATTATTACTATTTATACAAAAGTTTTAGATCTCTTTCTCATGGTACTATCTTTCGCCAAGCAAGTTGTCTATAACTTATGTTAGCTACAAGCTACTTTGGCGAACATATTTGTTTTACTTCTTGCAAATGATAACCGCCGTATCTTGCGGTTACACTCACCCAATATTGGCAGTCGTGGCTTATTCACTTGACTTTACATTGCGCAAGAGTTTGTCGTAATGTTCTACTGAATGCCTGGTATAATAGTATCCGAATAGGTGACCTAAAGGGGCACATTTCCAGTTGATTCGTTGTCCTTATTTTAAATTAAGAGGGAATAAGTCCATGCATTTAGAAATCACACATAAGTGGCATAGGTATTTATAGCTTGAAATGTTATCATGGTTTATCTTAAGTTTAAAACCACTTCCTAACCTAGTCCAATCTGTTCCTAGTTACTATACTGAGAAAGATAAGCTTCACCCTTTGATTAGAAAGTAAACTTTTTTGACTCTATATAATGCAATATTATATACAGTCAAAAAAAGTTTGCCAGTTTGCGTAAGTATACTGGTAAATACTTAACAGAACATTTGCGACTTGCATTCATCTCAACATACTACACCTCGAGGACGCCTTAATTTGTGAGTCTCGCTCATTTGGGGGCCAGTGCTTATTTTATAATCTATCCACATATATTCATTTCTAGCTCAGGGAAACGGCTTTGACAAAATAAGAACCAGTACTTGTTTTACAGTCTATACATTCATTTATTTTCACGTTCAACAAAAATTCGATGACTAATTTGAACATCACCAAAAACGGGGGAAACCGCATTTGTAACCCTCTTCCCTACATTATAAACTACAAAGTTTCATCCTTTGATGATAAACTTTCTTTGACTGGAAGGCAAAATGTATCACGCCATCCAGTATTTTACATTAGTAAACTGGCTAATACCTCGAACAGTATTTGCAATGTTAGTAGCTTGGGAATTTTGAAGGTCAATGCAGAACAATGTCCAGTATGTACATATGTACATGATAACGTTCTACTAGACTTGAACTTTCCATGACAAATTTGACCGTTCTTAATTTTAGAATTTGTTTGGAGAGTTATATCATTTTCCATTATTACTTCACGAATCTACGATCTCACCAAAGAAATTGCATGAAACGTGATAAAATATTTCTATAAACATTTCTCGAGAATCTCACAAATACTTTTAGAGCTTTTTCAATTTAATAAAAGAATTCCTAAAGAACTTTTTAACAATCACGGAATTTCGACTTACGTAGAATTTAGGAATATTAGAGATGTCCTTTAAAAGGGATATTCTTAGAGATTCTGCATAGATTTAAAAGATTGTTGAAACATTCCTTAGAGAGTTATTGGAAATGTTTCTGGACAAATGATTAAACTTGGTTTACACATTATCAAATAAATTCTATAGCAATTTTGAAATTTTAACAACGAGGTCAATACAAACTCTGAAAAAACTACAAAAATATTTCCTATGTATAATTAATTTTTTCTGTTTAGTTCGTGCACTGGAAAAATATTAAATGTAGGGAACTGCTGATACCTGTAAAACCATTTAACGAAATCAAGAATTTATCTTCCTTCTAGAAAGTTTGAAACGTATGTCGTTAAATTAATCGTCAATTTTGTTTTGTTTACCTCACATTTTTTTTCTTAAATTAGCTTTAGAGCAATTGATCGCTACATACCAACTTTATAAGAAAGATGATTTTTTTTTGCAGTATACCTTTTTGAATTCTACACGTTTACACAAATTTGTAAATAAGTTCGTATACCGAAGCATACTGAAAATAAACATCTATACTGACTTGCAAAGCTCAGAATGAGGATGCTTCGGGATATATTTTAATGTTGCCAGTCTTCAAAAGGTGTTTCCTACATCTAAGAAGTTTTCTTCCTTTTTAAACGTTTTGTACGTCACGAAGTACACAGATACTTCTCGATTCAATTGAAAGAACATACTTATAAGACATCCCAATTTTTTGTTGAGGGTCAGTTAGTGCTACTGTCCGATAATTTACCTTTATTGATATTATACGCTAAATCAGATACGAAAATGACTTACTATTTGATACTATAAAGTTGGTTTTAGAGAATAATCGTCTTTAAACTTAGGTACTTAGTATGTTTGCATAGAATGACGGTGTAAAATTTAATTATATGTATTGCAACGTGTTTTTGCAAAGGCTTTAATGAAACTGTTGTTTCATTTTGTTGTTATTTTCAAAGATACACATTTCTACTTATAACATGTGTCAGTTCGCTTTAAAAATCTTAGACCACTATACATTAAGCAAAATTAAACTTTATTGATACATCTCGAAATTGAAATTCTGCACAAGCAAAGTTGATCAGAAAACAATTCTTCTTGAAGCATGGCCTTTTCAAAGTTTAAAAGGGAAAAGCTTTTCTTTAAAAGACATGCCTTAAACTCACCCTTTTAAAATAAAGCTTTTCATAAGATTTTCAGAAACAATGGCCGAGTTATTCTAGTTCTAATCCTGTTCTTAGTAGGTCAAAAATAACAAATTAACGAAATGTTCATTTACGTTATACCAAATGTTTCATCAGATTGAGTACCTTTATACAGATCGAAGTAACTATGTTTTGATGAGTAATTTTGCCCTAAGATTGTAACTTTCAGACAATTTTTCCTTGCAAAAAAGGTGAAAAAACATGAATTCTAATATCTCAGTATATGTTACAAGCATTATATCCTTGCATTGTTTTATATACTATTTTAAATAAAAGTTAATAGCAGTTCAAATTAAATTTAGAAGCCTTAAACAAAAGGTTCCAGCAAAAGTTCTTGGACGTTCGTGGTAAAAGTTATGGTGTTTTATACAAACCGTGTACATCCAAGTTATGTTCAACCAAAACGGTCTTGTCCTTCATGCATGAGTAAGTGCCTTCTTGAGCCAGCGATGCAGCCCTTATGCTCAATGAGTAATTTTCAAATATTAAGAAGTTTTCTTCAAGACGCTCGTCAAAAATGGAGGTCAAAAGGCTTAACACTTTTGTACCATGTTTCCACATATATCCATCCCCTGTGTTGTTTGTGCAAGGTAATAACACTGATTCGTTGATTCGAACATTATGACAGTAACTTATTAAATTGACCGTTTGAAAATCCGATGAATTTCTTATGGACTCACAGATCACCACAGTCATAAAAATAGAAATGAGATAGAAAATGTTCAGTTGAAATATGCTATAGAACTTTGGAACAAACTCAGCTCTCCAATTTACAAAGTCGGCCATATTCGCTGCCTTGAGCAAGTTAAAAAAAAGTAGCCTGTTGATATTAACGACTCGCTCTCTCAACTGACGGAGGGAATCTAAAGTCCAACCTACATTGCAGTGGCTTGCTCTATTGTGCACAAAATGTTAAGGAAGCTTTAAAATCCTAAGTAAAGTTGCATGTCAGCAATATTTCAATATACATGTTTGGCCGGGCCATGTATGACGTGTATCTAAGACTGAAAGTCTGTTGTCTTCTATCTTTAATGTTGTCAAATGTAGTAGGATGGGCACAAATAGGATAAAAACGGAAGGAACAATTATACAACCATTTATTTACAATTTAATAATTTCCTTTAGAGTGTTTTCGTCCATTGAATGTAAGTTACTAAACGCAGTGCGGAGTTTTGTGCCATCATTTTGTACGTAACAATATCGCTTTAAGTTTCACATAGGATCTCCCTGCTCTTTGTCTCGAATGATAAATATTCCTTATTCTGATTCTTAGTTTGTTTACCTCCAAGATAATATTCTCCCTTTATTTTATTTTTAGGAAAACCTCTTGCTCAACCACAGAGCTATCCCTTCCTCTGCCAAGTTAGTCATAGCCCTCCTCAGTGATTCTCCTTTGTCCAGTATTCCCACTTAAGCAGTTGAGTCGCACACAGTTCGTTGCACCCTTTCTTCTCTTTACTTGCAATAACTATGTGCTCGTTGTTTTGATTTATGATTCTTAATCCACAATTCCTGTAGTTCAGACACTTTACTCTGAAGCTACTTGTGTTCAATAAACCTATACTTCACCTTCTAATATTTTCTACCTGGAGTCTGTATCTATTTGTTTTAACTCTAGTGCCTGCCAAGAACCCACGTAACAATAGCCACCTCCTTTTGGGAGCGCAAAGTTACATGTTACCTGAAAAAGAAGACCAGTTTCAAAACTTTGTATCTTCGCCATGTTAAACCCTACACCCATTGTTGTTGTACTGCAAAGCAGAGCACAAAACGTTCTGTAAAATAGCACTACTTTGTAGGGGTTTACGTAGAAAAAGTTTTCGAAAATTTTGAGCAAAATTTGTTTATATTGAAATTTTGGAAAAAAATTGACCAAAGTGGTGGTGCTGACAAAGAAATTCCTGTTCGAGCAAACTATGCCCCAACTTCACGAAACAAATAACTTTTTTCCTGTGTCTTTATACTTTCCAAAACCATTTTGAAAGACTTAGGGCTACATCTACTTTAGTCCCAGAGGTGTTGACACAAAGTCTTCAAAATAAGAAAATTGATGGCGTTTTGTCCAGAAAACACTATGCTTTCAATAAAATTGTTGCACCCAACCCTTCACCCCACAGCAAAACTAATACCTCTGTTGGCTTTCTGACAGTTTTACATATAATTTGCAGCTCGTAATTTTTATTCCGGTGTACTGTCCTAGAAATCTTTAGACCTATCAGCAGTTTACCAGCTTTAGCTGACATACAAACCGCCATAAACTTGTAAACACAACCACCCATGCATGTAATGCCAATACAAACATATTAGCCTATATATTGTTTACATTGCAATCGACTTTCAGAGGCGTCACAATTAAGCCTGTAAGACACTCGCTGGTATTTACCTTTATGTGTAAGCAGTGAAGCTGAAGGATTATTATCATAGTGAGCTGTGTAGGAGATCAGTTAAAACTACTGAAAGTAGGTCTAAGCTCATGCGCAGGTCTATTTTTTGATTTGATTTTTTCTTTTTTTTTTGCCTGAGCAAATGAGCAAATAGATATGGAAAATATCCTTCCCAGATACTGGGAAATTGCATCTAAGCGCATCTAGAATTCAAATTTCTTGGAGCAGGACCCCCAAACCCCCGTGTTGCTTCGCGCCTTCAGCACTCACGGTGTGTGCGTCCACTTTCTCAAAATCCTAGATCCACGCCTGTATGCGTTAGGAGTCAAAGTATAATCACTCTGTGATCTGTGGGAAGTTACAACTGATTATATCTCAGCAACAAAAAAAAAATAAATAAATAAAAATCCAATTAGAACAAATTTGATATCAACGAAAAAGGTATAGTGAGTAAAGCTCGATTAGAGAAAGCAAATTATTATATAATCGCCCTTCCCTTCCGTAATAATAAAACAATGAAAAAGTAAGAAATGACGTCATCGCATAAATGTGCATATTGATGAGCCAAAATGATGTCATACAAAATTCATTACTTTTGGCCTGTCATTTGATAATTAGGCCTTTATTAAATTTATTTTCTAAATCTATTTTAAAATGAACCAAATAAAAACTAATTCATTAAGAATGCCAATTAATCCTAATTAACACCGGTTACTACTTACAGAACATATCGATTAATGTGAAGTTAGATATTTCGTGGTTAACAGTCTTCCGAAACAGTTCCTTAAATGATAGACTCTGTCCAATTCTTCTGATGGCTCTTTTTCACATTCCAGAACAAAATTTGATAAATGTCATCATCCCATCTGTGGACCATTACTTTTCCTAGTAGAGTGACTCAATTAAATCAACCGTTATGAAGGATGTGGTCCTGGTTTGTCTCATTATTCTGTCCACTGAGATACAGTTTGATGGTAAGCAATATAGGCTACGCTGATCTTTCATGAAAGCGTAAAAAAATTATTTTTGTTTTCAGTTAAATCGCATTTCATGTACATGCAATCAATAACGATGGAATAAGTCTCAGCTCCGTTCTAGTTCACGGTGGACACATCAGATGCCAGATCTGCCAATGACACCTGTCCTTTAAAAAAGTTCATTGATGATACTGTACTGGTTGGGTTAATTATTAATGATGATGGTGATACTCTTTATTTGTATCAAATAAATCGTTTTGTGGAGTATTGAAAGAATTTTCTAGAACGCAGTGTACAAAAGACAAAAAAATATGGTAATCGATTTTAGGAAATATACTACTGAAGCACCCGCAAAGGTCATGTTTCAACAGTGTCGTTAAACGTGTTTCTACATACAAATGCCTTTGCCTAATAATCGATGATCAGCTTGATTGGTTTGACAAAAAGATTATTTAGTGAAAGCGGTCAACCCGAGATTGTAATGGCTCCGTATATTGAACAAGTTCAACATAATAGCCGCAGTTTTTATAACTCGGTGATTTGTAGTGTCTGGCTGTATTGTATTGTTTGTTGGGGTGGGAATGTTGACATTACAGACAAGAAACTTATAGATTTAATTATTAGACATGCGGGCCGTATTTTAGATAATGATCAGCTCACAACGTTACATTGTACTTAAGCTCTCTACTATTTTCCATGATACCAGCCACCCCTGCATGCCGATCTTAATAGCTCCATAATCCCCCGTAGTAGTCGAACGAGACTACCTTACGCAGCTACAAATAGACACAAATCATCTTTTATTCCCCGGTGTATTAAACTTTTTAATGATCGTTTAAGTCGTTAGACCTTGTTACTCTTACTCATCTTCTCGGCTTTTTATGCTTTGGATTCATATCTTATAATCTTTTTATGTTTTATCTCATATCTTACACTCGTCTTAACCTCCTTGTCTAGTTAGATTTTTAAACCTTTTATACATTTGAATTTTAATGTTTGAAATAATTTTCTAATTATATTTGTAAACCTTTTGGATGCATCTGTATTTCTATGTTTTTACTACTATCAAAACATTTCCCTTTTAGAACTTAGTAAAGTTGAACTTCAACTTGAACTATGCTCTTATCTATCCTAGTTACAAAAGCCAACACTATTTGCAATTCGCCACAATACCTTGAGCTAGGTAAGGAAGGCATTATAACTTGCCGATTTCATAAAGACTTTTTTGCTGTATGGTGGTACACATCAGTAGACTTTGAAAATAGTCGTCCAACAGTTAAATATAAAAACAAGCTTACAACTGGTCCAGGATATGAATCGGGAGAATTCGACGTACACCCTAATGGCTCACTAATCGTAACTGAAGTGTTGCTCATTTACGAAGACGTGTTTACTGTTGCATACCTACCATCGGAAGAAGATCTGTATGGTTTTATCAATGTCCAGGTCATTGTAATAGGTGAGCTTTCAAGGTTTTGCTAAAATGGTGAGTGTAACCATTCTTTGCCTTCCGGTTTCTGTTTTCAAACCATTTAAAAAGAAACAAAAATACTTTGTTTATTTAGTTAAATTTCATTCCGTTTAACACTGTTGATACTGCTTAGTTACTATCCACAAGCGGATGACGTATAAAGCAGTTCGTTTAGCTCATAAAGTGTGAAAGTCAAAAACAGTTAGTAGCAGTCATGTTGGCACTTCATCAAGTATGATCTTACACTTGCTCTATCATATTCGAACTGGAACATCGTGAAATGTTTGACAAAAAGTGTTGAAACTTACGTCTTCAAAAATTCACATTTTGTTAAGCGTTTTGATATTTTTGTCTGTAAAGCTCTGTGTAAATCTATTCTTATGCATTGTCATTTTTTATGTAAAGAACTAAGAATTCTAAGATTGTTTCCTTAATTTTTTTGCTGGAAGAATTTCCATGGAGAACATTTATGCTCAAATGACTTGGGCAAGTCCAATTATCAACATAAATTTAAGCAATTTAACATTTTATCTTTTCGTTTAACAATAAAACTTGCAATTTGAAGGCTTTTATTTTCCATTTTGAAAATTCAAACAGTTAAACCAGACGTGCCTTTTCCACTCATTACCCAGTGTGGCAATGTCAGTAATAAGTGTTTTACTGTAGCTGATCAAGCTGATATGGAATGCTCTGTACGTGGTGCCCGGCCAAAGGTCCTCCTTGATTTCATAGCAAGAACTGTGAAGGGAGATAGAAACATATCGAGAGAATTAGTAATTAACTCTGATGGAGACGGATACACTTCAAAAGTTATCAGCAGTAACGCTTTTCAACTCTCACCCCTTTTGGTGCTTCTCGTTTGTAAAGCATCTACTAATATACCTGGATTGTTTGAGAACACTGAGTCTATTGCCTTGGTACAAAATAACCTTATCCAGACGATAAATGATCAGACAATATCCATCACCTTTCAACGCTTTGAACGAATGCATTTACGTTGTACCGAAATTGAGAGTTCGTTTATAGTATGGAAAAAAGCCATTTCACCTCGATACGTGGATTATGAGCTTTTACTGTATTCTGTCAGTTTTGGACAAGGCTTTATTGAAGTCTTTGACGAAAATATTATTCTAGAAAATAATGATTCTTTAGTTTTACCTTCAATCGATGTACAACACGAAGGGGAGTATGTTTGTTTCTATGGAGATGGAATGAGTGATGGAGTAAGGGTATATGACGTTACAGTTATAGGTATGTCATGGGTCAAGTTTCAAATATCTGAGAGGCAGTGGCGTAGCCAGGATAATTTTAGTAGGGGCGCTGGGGGAGGGGGCTTGACCATTTCATGGGAGGGCTCCTTGTTACTATCTAAGCGGGGTGCCACCATTGGTTTGCGAGCAGCATACCAAACATTTGAACAAGAAAAGCCTATTAGATAGCCGGAAATGACACTTCCCAGGCCTTTCAAGCTGCACGAAAGTTTTCCAAACATCCTTTATAATTGTGAGAACTCATGTCTTGATATGGTCATGAAAAAACAGTCTGGTAAGTAACTTTGAAAAATCCTGACTCTTTTGTTAGTTTGACCCCGGCATTGGCTCTTTTTGGCAAATTTGCACAGTGACGTCGCTCAAAGGTTAGTAATTGGGGGCACTATAGACGATGATTCGGTAAGCCCACCCAAGATACACCCAGAAAGCCGGTGTAAAAATGTGCATAAGTGTGTATATTCCCATCGGAAGTAGTTTGAACCGTAAGCGAATCCTTGCTTTGTGCAAGTAATGTCCTGGGGGAAGGGTCTAAGGGGGTGTCCCCCTCCCCTTTGAGAAATTTGTGTTCATTTAAGATGGCTAAGACGAAAAATGGTGCTATCTTTAATAAATTTTCGAATTGATAATAGATCGGAAAACTTCTGCAATTACTTGAATTTTTTCTTTTGATTGACAGTAAAGGAAAGTTATGTTGTCAAGTGGAGGGCTTACTCCTCCCCCTGAAAATGTTTCTTGCTAAGGTAAGGTAACATAAATGCAAAGTGTCAAATCCTTCAATTAATTGGCCCATGCTTAGAAATTATTATTATTTTGTGATATTTTGGCTGTGGCATGGTGCTCTTAAAAATGTGTAACAGGAAATAGTATATGCTACGAATGTTACTGTGTACGCTACTTGTGCTATAATATTGCTCTAAGATTCTCTACTGATGCTTGGTCCCTGCAGAGGTTGCAGATGTACTTTTGTAGTTAAAGGGATTTGGTTACAATAAATATATTATTGCCCCAATAATGGTTATAAGATATAGAGTGTGTAAGGTGACAAAGCGAGCCGAAAGTTTGCTTTAAATAAAATGGGTTCCGTTTTCTTCCCGAAAATATGAGATCGAATTAGCTGCACCAAGAATAATTATTTGAGTAAGGCAAAAGTTGAAAATATAGCCGATGTTTTCAAGAGCGTGAAGGGGGGGGGGGCGACTGGGGGTGAGGCTTTCATAGGGGGTGCCCCAAGCCCCCTCCCCCGTAGCTACGCGTCTCCAGTGACAATGACATAGTTTATCTCATAGCCAACAGGTAAACATGTCGTAGGTAACCTTTGCAGCTCATTACCGTTTCGCCAGATGCTTTAAAATATACAAACGGGAGTATAATAATAAGAATACACGCTTAAAAGATCTTACAAAGCATCGTGTAAAGGGTGCAAGGTCTAGGGTAGTGCATCAAGTTGGATGGTTGGGGAGGGGGCTAAATTTTGATAGCGTAAGACATACATGGCGTTACCCATGTGCAGCCTTGGTTCTGGTCAGTGGCGTCAGAACATTTTACAAAGTTGGAGGATTAGATGTAGATGATTTAATTTAGAATTTTAGGAATTGGGGGAAAAGAGTTCAGAGCCTCTAAGAGCGCGGGTTCCAGTGAACTACCTTAGGGCCCTTGTCAACTACTCAATGGCGGCGTTGGAGATTTATTCATCGGAGCCTCTAGGATATAACCGAAATTGTAGGCCAGAGAATGAAACATGTTAACAATAGTATTTGACATGCACAATACTACACTCCTTTTTAGCATTTCTATTACAATAGAAACTAGAAGCCTTTTGTTTTGAATGCAGGTGTTTTGTCATGTTGGAATGATAGGAGTGGCTGCATGAAATTTTGGAAAGCTTGTACCACTCCAGGTGTCATAGAGGCAGTTATAAGTAGATACTTAGCAGACTATGACAGGTGTGCGTTAAGTGGAGGCAAAGATAGCACTTTAATACTTGAAAGGAACATCTTAATAAGTTTAATTAATCATTCAATGCAGAACGTATCAAATATATTGATGAGTTGTTACTTTTCTCTCTATATGTTGATTAAGCAACCATGAAAAACTACATTTGAGGTAAAATTTAAGTGAATGGGCAGTTTTAGGCTGGTCATTCTGTTACTACTGGTGGGTTGTGAGAGTCATTTCCAAGGAAATTTCAAAACAAATATTTTTTTCTGAAATCTGAAGATGGTGATAAGTTTACAAAAGGGACACATTTACGGAAACGTTTATAATCGTGCAGTTTTAACTCTCTCAAATTTCAGGATGTGATAGTCAGTAATAGCGATAAATTCGTTAAAATTGCCATTACGCTTTGTGCTGAGGCTTTTCTGCTGTGAAACTAAATACTTGGGGATGCATTGTCGTGGTTCCTGCTAAATAATATAATTAATCAAATAAATAGCATGCACCTGTGAAATAAAGTAACGCAAATGTATTCATTATGACCCCATTTATCAGAAATAATTTGAGATCGCGGAAGAAACTATTTAATCTCTTTAAATTTTTGTTTTTTGTTCTTCAAGTGTTTTTCCGACATCCCAAAGCCGTTATGTTACCCTCAGTGCCAATCGTCTCCGTTTGCAACCACTGAATTATTCTGATTCTTACCCCAATAAAGCTGTTCTCAAAGCGTTCTACCCGAAATGTTGAAAATTTTGATAATCCAAAATTTAAGTAAAAGCCTTGAAGGCAAACAAGGAAATCTGTCAGTCAGAATAGCAATTTTCCACAGTTGGTGTGTATTTCTGTCCCAGACTGAGCTGTGTTGCTGCTGGCTACGTCTAAAAAAAAAAACGTCAAGCGAGAAGGAATCAGTATGCACTTAAAGTCTTTTTACGTACCCTAGAACTTCAGGCCCGGATGAGGGTTACCTTTAACCTTAACCCCCTCCCATTCAGCTCAAAGGATGAAAGTACTCCAGTCCCTGCCACAACATAGCCGTTTCAGCCAGAATTCTCCATACAAATGTTTCTGGTAGGACATGTGATCTTATATATGATTTACGCAATACAAATACTAAACAAAACATACTTGCAAACTTAATGATATCGTCATTTTGATTTCTCTTAGTCCTAGCATATCCTGCTATAGATGGATGTAATGACCAAGCTTATTGCGAACTACAAAGACAGTTTGACGGAAGTCTTACGTGTTCAGTTGAAGGAATTCGTCCCAACGTTGAATTGCAGTGGAAGGCATACTTTGAAGATGAATCAGACCTGATCTTGTTTACTAACCCAAAGCGAGTAGTCAGAGATAACGGGGAATCATTTGATGTGACTCTAATTGTACAATTTCATGTGTCTGACAAACAACGTGAACGGTTGACTGTCGAGTGCAGAGTGGTCTCCACAAATGACGTTATGTCAAATTTGGCGAAGAGGGTGGATTTACTGTTTGTAACAGGTTTGTTGATTGGAGTGTTGAGTACCCATGACAGTATACCATGTTTATATTGGAGTAATTGTAGAAACGTTCTTTGATATTAATTACATAAGACGGAAAGTGTTCAAGCAGCAGTAAATGATTTTATCACTAGGAACAATGATTTCATCAATCACCCTGTTTTAGATGATACTATTAAAATGCAGACCTTCTTTTCAAAGTCCTTCTTTACCACGTAAATAGTCTTTCCGTCAATCACAGTTGTCTCCCTACCGTTAACTTTTTTCCACTGGTATCAACTGAATTTGTAAAAATGATCAAGAAGAGTTTAAGTACCCAAGAATTCTGAACGAAAGTGAGATTTCAATGGATGTGTTTGCCTCAAGTTGTAAATTGGCGATAAAAGAGAGGTAAGACATGGGATATCAAATGGTAACCATTTTGATCTCTGATATCTTCGAGTTTACCCAAACAGTGAAACTGAGGTCTGCATCAATTCTACGTAATATAAATAATTTTTAAATTTTTTCATAAAGGAAATCTTCCAACTACTGAACAGACTCACCAACTTGGACGACCTGGTTTTCCATTATGGGTCCTTTTCGTTGTTATTTTTCTGTTGATTTTCATTTGTGGAGTTACCATGGTGATATGCTTGAGTAAGTAGCTAGCTTGTATACTTTTACAGAATTATACTATATGTTTATATTGCAAACCTTGAACCAAGCAGAGTACCATAGGCACTTCGTTGATGAGCAGTCACTGGTATTGGTTTCCTTGAGTCTTGTAGAGGAAAGCGAAATGGTTAACATGTCTGGGTAAGTGACCTTTAAATTGGACCTAAGATCTACGGTGTCATTGATATGTGTGTTCAAATATTGAAAAGTTACTCCCACTGGTGCAGATTCGATCTTCACACACATCTGCTTACATATAAGTGAATTTTATTCACTTGATTGAAAATGACAGATTCCGCAATAATTGGTCATGTAGGTCTGGTATTACTGAAGTTACAGTCTTTGTTTCGTTTTTCTTTTCTTGAGAAGCTCCTTTAATTACAAAGTGATTATTGTTATTACTAGAGAGTGAAATGATTGTATAAGCCCTGGCCTCACTATATGTTTTGCAAGAGAAAGAGTAGCTCTATCCAAGTCATAAAAAATTGTTTCAAGAGGAAGCAAACAAATTAAATTTCAGTTTTGCAAAAAGTACATCATTGGCTATTGCGCCATCAAATATTTCAGCCCAGGTTGTAATTCAACATTTTATATCTTTACAACTGAGTAAGCTTAGAAAGACGAAGATAGACGTTTGACCAAATAAGGTTCATTTTTAATGTTCGTCATATACATTTGTGTAGTATCAGACTTTAAGTACACTTAAACTTTATTTTAATGTGTTGAAAACAATCGATAATGTACAAATCACAGTATGTCCCGGAGGTAACATACAGACTCGCTTGACAACAAAAACTACCTGCGTAGTAATAAATTGAAAAAATGCAGATTAGGTTCTCCATCTGTGTTCAAATATTTTGACATTTATAGTTATTTTTATCCTTGAGTCCGGTATTTGTTATTTCTAAGATGGGTTTGATGAGAAAAATAAGTGATATCATGAAGGCAGAAAGTATTCTCTTCCAAGTTAACGATACAATAAAAAAGCAGAGAAATTGCAAAGTAGTTTCAACAAATTGAGAATATTTGAATTTTTGAACCACTGACGATGTTCGGGTAAGGCAAATACTGATGGGTTAAAACGAGCTTCGAGAGGATGAAAAGACAGTAAAATGGTTAAGGGATCAATAGTGCTATAGGAACTTATCACCAAAGTGGATCATAGGAAGGTCGTTTAAGTCTTGACAATGGCTAATATGAAAGGAGTTTTAGATTAATCGTTCAGAAACAACGCCACCTCAAATGTTGTTATGATCGTCCTGTAACAGTGTTTACGGAAGTGCCTCTGCAACAAATTATTTTTCAAAGCACTTCTTTGAAATTCATATCACTCACTGGCTCTAACATGCACGTCCTTCCAAACGAAATGAACCTTGAATTTATTATGGTCATGCGAGCTTTCTTTAGAGTAGAAGAACAGCATCTTCTGGTGAAAATTCTTTTATGGCATAAATAAACAACAAATGGCTCATTTTAGGACGAGAAACCCAAATCTATTGTGGATCCATATGATGTTTCTTCATTTTTATAGCCGTTTTCCCCTATCTGTTAGATATAAAGAGATGTCCGTGGTATTGTTATTCATCTTGCAACAGAAATGTAAAGTTGTGTGTAATCACCAGCGCGTGTCTATGGGATTGTGGGAGAGAGACAGTAAAAAGTAGTGTAAATTCCTTTTAAGCGGTTAAGCGAGTCGTATTCACGACCAAGTTCAATTTTGGGGAGTAAGATTTGTTAATTCATTTGAACAAACTAATCGTACTTGATCATTTAAATTTCAGAGGTCAAACGTGAAGTAATCTGACATTTTTTATCAATGTAAGAATGTAATTTAGTGCTTAGGATCAAGGTCGAAGATCAAATGTAGGTCAAAGCTCGATCGCCTTATAACCTAGGTAGTGTTGTTCAAAAGACTTTCTAAACCGTAAGTCGGATCAAGTTCATATTTAGTGGATATGTACTTCAGCATTGAAAGTAGTGTATAAGTAATTGCTAACATCCTAGACAGAAGAGTCTGAGGCAGTGTTCATGCTAAGGTGCGCGAAGTCCCGCAACAAAAATAATTGTCTGAGGGAAATTCCCGCGCACACATCGCGGCCCACTCTTTTTTATAAGCCCAGCATATGCCTACCTCATGTTAATTTGGAACTCTTGAATTCGTCTGTGAGACTGTGACACACAAGAACAATCGCAAATCAATAAGTCATACAATATCACGACCCATTTAATTAATAAATTACTGATTCGCTCATTTTGCTGATTTATAATTTCTGGAAATTACCCTAGAATTTGAAATCCTGCACAAAAAATTGGGGATTCCCCCTGGTGTCTGAGCCCTAGCGTAAACACTGGTCAGAGGTCAAAGGCTGAATACCTGCACTTTCACAACTTGCCACCTGGAAAGATAGGTTCAACACAATCAATAACAAAAACAAGATATTCCAAACAGTCAAATTCATGAACTTTTATTGGAAGTAAGTTAATAGGATCGAAAACACACGTATTCTTTACACAATATCACCTACCCAAAGTGCAAAAAGGGTTTAAAATTGAGTACTAACATAATAAATGGAACACTCAAAAGTACACAGCACCTCTTGTAGGAACAATGGAGGGTGACGGAGGCACAGTAAGGTAGGAAAATTTGTACGATTTCATATGTGAGCATTTGATCGTTTTTTAACATGCATATGCATGTTGATATTAAGAGCCTACCTCTGGTTAGCCAAAACCCTTACCTTAACCCTAATCTTAACCCTGATTGGTCCTAACCATACGTGCCTCCGTCGTAGTGCAATTCGCCACTAGATCCTTCACGTTTTGGTGCAGAGTAACACCATGCTACCGTGGGCAACAGGTATTTTCGCTTCATACCACACGCATACCCAACTTTCTCCTTATTGCCTCAGTGACTATAGGAACTAGTGGTAGACAAACTCTACAGAAATACCAACAAAACGTGACACTGGCTTTAACTGTGCAATTATTGTTAGTTATAAACTAGTCAAACTTGAAGCGTAGTTCAACCCAGTTAAATGTAGTTGTTCTAACACATTACTTGGACGGACAAAATTTAGCTGCTTAACTTATCTGATCGTACCCTTCCTACTAGGAAGCTACCTTATGCAACCCATTCCAAGTTTATCCAAATTGGTTTAATACGGAAATTGGGCAAAACGAGTTGATACCCATTGAGCCCCAAAAAATTGAACAACCCATTTCAACTGGGATTTGAAACAGGAAATTTCATTTGCGTCATTATTTGCATTAGGATAGGTCTACGTGGGAGAAGTCACTTAAGCACTAGATATGAAAACAATGATGATATCAATTTAAATATTGTGCTTTTAATTGCTATGGGTCAAGGCCCAGAGGCCAACGCTTTTTCAAAGTGCTACATGCTAAATTTCAAATGCTAAATTTAAATTCTCAAAATGTAATGAGTGTGACATTTTTCAAAATTTAACTCTTTATGACCTCAAATGAACTTAAACTCTCAAAAAACCACACGGATCTTTTAATTTAGTGTAGGGCATCTGCGTGCAAGGTATTCAGTCATTCAACGTAAGATTTTTCGAAATTTGCATTTACGAGTTCTTTACAATTAGAATTTTGTGACTTAAATGACCTTTGAAATTAACCTCTGTGAAAAAAGAGGCTTGTCGAACTTAAAGTGGAGCATCCACATGCTTACTATGATGTCCATTAAGGTGGAAGTTTACAAGATATGGCGTTTATGAGCTTTTCACTGTTTGCTCTTCTGTGATCATATATGACCTCTGAACGCCACCAAAAGCTATGCGGCTTTTGCGCTCAAAATATGACACGCACATGATAAGTGTGGAATTGCTACATTTGACATTTTGGAATATCGTGTGTAACAGAAGTTTACAAATTTAATACACTTCTGTTGACCTCGCATAATCCTTAAACTCCAATGTTAACAATAAGGTTATTCGTCTGAATATGACTAGTTTATGCGTATAAATTTATTAAATTCATTATTTATATTTTAAAAATCTTGTTTACAATGTCTTCGACTTTTGCGTAAGTGACCAGGCATTAAATTTGACCTCCAATAAAACGATAAGGTATTCTTCTGAAGATTACATATTTATAATTCATTATTCATTAATTATATTTTGAACACTCTTTTTTTAAATTTTTGAAATTTGATCTCAAGTGACTTAAAATGATTTTTTGGGATTTTGCTGAATGTGCAAAATTTGCATCCCATCTCTACTTTCTTGAAATACCGTGTTTACAAGCTAAGCTTCCCTAACATACCCACAGACAAAGCACACTCTTGGCTTGTGATTACCTAGGTTTATTTTGTCTTCAAACAAAAGGTGATAAAACCACAAATTACTTTGAAAAGACGAGAAACAACAAAAATGTTCTCAGAACTGATTAACTGCGACGTTAAATATTAAAAAAGCGAAAGTTTATGTTGTACTTAAATTCGTCTCATAAATCCTTCCTACTGTAAGTCAGATGGAACTGAAATTCAGTTGATGTCTATCGGAACATTCGGGTGGAATTTTGTGGAATTGCATGGATGAATTAACAGGTCAAAAGTAAAGTGAAATGTGAATATCAAAAATGTGTATTTATGCTTCTTTGATAGACATTCTACTTATTAGTTATTCCAAAATGTCATTTACCACAAAATTTGTGTTTCACTTTTCATCTTAAAATTTCTAATCGAGTGTAATGTCTTTCTTTAACAGAGAAAATATTTCAATCCCCTGTAGTCACCAGAGACACTGAAGAGGTGAGAATAAAATCCCAAAAGTAACTTATACCTCTGAAAGATATCAACATGAAATGAAGTGGACAGCTTTTGCAAGCATAGGTTGGTTTCATTAATATGCTTATGTTTTCATCAGAAGCAATCTTTTTGAGGATCAAAAACTTTTAACCATCACAGTCTTCATTCTATTTACTACACGTCAGGGCCGGATTTGAGCATAGGCCAGTAGGTCACGGGTTCCCACACAAAAGGGGGCCCCACAAACTAGATTATCATAGGGTCATCGGGAGACGCCTTCGAGCTGAAATTTAAATATCATCACACATGAGCTCCCAATTGTTGTGCATTGTTGGGAGGGTGTAGAGAGAGACGAATTTGAAGGGTAGGCATTGGTCTCTGATTGCTAATAAATTACTTAACTTTTGTCTTATCGAGAAAGTTGAGGAAAACTACATTGCTTAAAATTTTCGCGCACTAACCATACTGACAAATCATTAACGGAATGTAACAAAGATGAACGGACGAACATTATTGTAGAGCTCGAAATATCGATACTTTCACACGAATGAATGAATTCGGCCGAATTCCCGCATTCACTTCAGCCAGGTTTTACTAATTGGGTAGTTGAAATTTCATGCGCCCTTCGAGGGTAAGACACCCCGTCAAGTCGGGGAAAAGAATAAAGTGTGGTGAATTCTTATGCCTTGGTCCGAGAGTTTACCCCCTCCGAAAAAAATCCTTTTCCACAAATCTTAGTTCCTCGGCCATCACCCTTTGCTTTGCATCACTTTACTCAACATGACTTCCGAGCAAAGTCTGAAAATTCAGACCTATTTACTTCTGAAATAAAATCTTCCCAAACGCCTTATGGCTAGGTCCTGGCAGCCTAGTTTCAATTATTTTCGTTACTTTCATTACGGTTCTGTACTACAAAGAAATTAATTCCAACAGGTAAAATGCACCAAATTGCACCTTGTTATCTTTTTTTTGAAAAATAAAAACTTGATCCTCAGGCCAATACCCTGCTTTAGTAGTTCTTGACAATGTTATCTCCCCACCGGGCTATTCTCAGGCAAATCCTGAATTTGCTACTACGATGATACATCTAGCTTTAAGCCTGAAATTGTCGAACAACTATGGTCTTTATATAAGCTTCCAGTCCTTGAAGACTTAGGTTTACGCGTATAGCCTCATCTATCATATCACTTCTTTTTTAGGAGAGCCAAACCCCCACAGAGGTCCTTGCCAGGGCCCCCTCATTCGTAAATCCCGCCCTGCTGTACGTTATGATACCTAGCGACAATTAGTTTCCTCACATTACAAAATTGGGCTATGTACCCTACCTAGGTGCCCTTCTTCAACTGCTTTAGTAACAGAAAAAAGAGTATTAAATTGATGTCACTTTATCATTCTTAGCTAAATATTTACTGTTTATTTCAGGAGGCAAGAATGCTTGAGACTGCTTCTGTTGGTAAGTTTTGTTCCTAAAGTAATGTCTGTAATGAAATATTTGTCAAGAAATTGAATCGATAATAATAGACGGTTATACTGAACTTAGATTAAAAATAGGACTAACGCTACTCAAGCTGTTGGTGCAAAAAGTTATGGTATTTTTCATCTTGTTACAGGGAAAAAAGACCAATTTCTGCAACAAATCAAACAAAGATACGAGAACATCTACCT
>WURT03067828.1:0-13581 GCA_009936505.3 Holothuria glaberrima
CAAGATATCGCGATTACAAGGTTTTTGGACTTTGACCTCTGGTGACCTCGAATGACCTTTGACCTCTGCCAAAAACAGTAGGGCTTTTCCTTTCAACATGACAAATCTACATACCAAATATGAAAAGTGTCGGTCATTCTTATCTCAAGATATCGTGATTACAAGTTTTTTGGACGTTGACCTCTGGTGACCCCAAATGACTTTTGACCTCTGCCAAAAATAATAGGGTTCTTCCTTTCAACATGACAAATCCACATACCAAATATAAAAAGTGTCTGTCATTCCTACCTTGAGATATGGCCATTACAAGGTTTTGGACTTTGACCTCTGGTGACCTCGAATGACCTTTGACCTCTTCCAAAAACAATAGGATTTTCTTCTTAACGTGACAAATCTACATACCAAATATGAAAACTGTCGGTCATTCCTACCTCGAGATATTGCGATTACAAGGTTTTTGGACTTTGGCCTCTCGTGACCTCAAATGACCTTTGACCTCTGCCAAAAACAATAGGGTTCTTCCTCTTCACATGACAAATCCACACACCAAATATAAAAAGCGTCGGTCATTCCTATCTTGAGATATCGCGATTACAAGCTAAGTGTCACAAACACACATACACACACACCACATCACCATTGCATAGATTCCTTCTGCCTTCGGCAAGGAATCAAAAAGCAAAGACTCTTCATACAAAAGACTTTCTATTATGGAGCTATTAAACTTTTGTACCTCAATATCAAATCCAACTTTAGAATTGCCACTTTGGTGAGCAGCATACAACTTGGAGAGGACTTCTGTTGACTTGACACCTGCATTTTCAGCTAGAGCCCTTGGTAAAGCTTCAAAGGCCTGTGCATACTGTTTAATTGCATACTGAGCCAGCCCTGCAATGGTTTCCCCATATGATGATAACTGTCTAGCTAGCTCAATCTCAGTGGCACCTGCACCAGGAACAAATCGCTGGTCCTTGAAAGAAAAAAAATGTGACACAACAGCTGGAAATGATGGTTGGCACTTATTGTACATTTCAAACATTCTTGCCCAATAAAATCAACTAGTGAAGTTCAAAATACTGCTACAACAGAGAGGATAAGAGTGATATTGCTACTGTATAAAATTAATTCCACCAATCCATCTAAATCTGTCTTGACGTCCACAGCTTTTTCTCTATGCACTCTGGCTTTCCTTCCACTAGCCCAATTTGCCATTCAAAATGGCTAGACAGCTAAAGGTGGTTAAGCAGGTCTGAAGCAACTTCAAGCAGACCAGTTACATTTTGCTTTAATTTGCTTTTAAGTCTTTCTCCGACAAATGTTTGCCCGCAAATATGGAGATGGATAATGGCCAACTCACATGTTTGTCTTTAGTAAAATAATTTATATCATCTATGGTATCGAGGAAGGTAAGCACAACTGTAAAGAGAAGGCAATTAATGGCATGGCAAAAGTCATCTCTCTTAAATATGTTAGGATTCAATGACCCTTTATCAACATGCTGACATGCAGGTAAGGACTTAATACCAATTGTGGGGTTATCTGACCTTGATCCGTGATCATTGACCTATGTCATCAATTACCCATGCATAAGTTGTCCCAGGAACCTGACCATTAAGGAGTTTTCTACAGTGGCACCCCAACACCTACACTGGTCAGCACAGCTGAAGGGGCTTAAGAATGTTTCCGAATGAGTTCTCCTGAGGTGGGCATTTATAAGCACATTTGAATGCACACAATTCGGACAAACAAATCTTGCAAGTTCAGGTAAAGTACTATTTCTCGTCTCCCTACAGGCCTACACATTGTGTGTGGGGAGATTAGATACAAGCCTGACTGATATTTCAAAAGAAGCTTGGAGTTTTCATTTATGCTGTTGAAAAGAAGCATTGAGATGCACACCTTTGTTAAAGCCTTAAATGTATTGACACCATCATCAACAGCTCTCTCAACGTCATCCATGATATTATCCGTGGAACCTCTGACTACAACAGTAGACACGGCATTCTCATCGGAATCTGAAAGTAGGTCAAGATGAAACCAACATTCACTTAGAAATTATTTTTCAGTACAACTGGAATGTGCAGTTTTAATTCAAGGAATACAAAAACAATAATTTAAATTGATTGCAAATGAAAAGAATAAAGTCCCCCATCACCAATAATTGATAAATCCTGGGAAAACATTCTGGTGAGACACTTTAAAGTGACTTAGTTTTTCAAAGACCCCTAGAACATTCCTACCAGAATTGTCAAAAGTAAACCACAACCAACACACCTGAAGGGAAAACATTCAATGCATCATTTCAATTTTCTTTACTAAAATTCAATTCTGGATAAAAAAATAAGATTCCAAAAAAGCATGGCCTCAAGCTCCCCACTGACAATGTTAATCATCATGCAGTGTGCAGGTACTTGTAAACAAAACCACAAGTTCGTTTCAGTCGTTAATATGCAGCCAACACAACTTACGTTGTCTCCTTAGATGTGACTGTTCAGATGGGTAATATCCCATTAAATTGAGCAGTAGGTAGCAGGCTTCACTGATATCACGTGTTTTCCAAATGTTGCAATTATCCCTCTCACCCTTAGCATGAAGTAAATCACTGGTACATAGGGAAAGAGTGGAAAGCAGGGGGAGCTCTTCCCAGGGAGATTTTGGCAAGTGAAGGGAAATCCACTTTTTTTTTACAGGAAAAGATGAAAGCCATTGAGAAAATTTGACTTCCTTCCTGGAAAATAAACATTTTTTTCAAGCCCTGATACACATAATCTATTTTCACTTAATTAAACATCAAATATGCACAAAAATTAGAGTAAGCACCACAGTATCAGCATACCTTGCTGAAATATAACCACTGGAGTATCTCCTACTTCAGACACAAACACCTGGTCACAGAAGCCTGCTTCTTCCTCAGTTGGGGGAGTCTTTGAAACAAAATAGGTATTTGTTGTCAAAAAATACTGCAGTAATCTTTTGGAAAGCTATTATTTTTATTTTGTAACTTCAGTATGTGACAATCAAAACAACATTAGCTTCAGCTAGAAGTAGCACATTTCACGAAGGAATAACTTGTACAGTTGCATATTGCTACACAAGCTGTTAAATTTGCTCTGTGAGTGCAAAAATGTGTAGAATTCTTTCAAAGGTTCTCAACCATCTTAAGACTAAACAACTCAGAAACATCAAAACTGTAATGTAAAATTTGAACACCTAAGTTATCACTGTTTGTACATATTCCCTTAATTTCCTTTCTACATACATTTTACTATAATGTGTAAAGATGACTGGAAAAACTGAATGCAGCAAACTGCATTCCTCACCTGAAGAGATTCAACATTTTTTATTCCCAATTATTTTGTTATAAAATTCTTTCTCTACCACCCATTTGTCTACTTTGTTTGCTCTGCATATTTTAATTATCATCAAGTATTTGATGAATTTAGTCAGACGAGGTTTTACGGCCCAGTTTCTAACCAAGTATTTGATGAAATCATCCTCTGACTTCTCTTAATGAAGCAAATTAAATTTTAAAACTAAGTTTTTCAATTTCTCTTTTTTCCTTGACATTTTTGGTATTCTCTTCTTATCCATTTTCTACATTCTTCAGAGGAATTCAACCCCACTTTTTAAATGACATTTACTTGTCTTTCACCAACATCATTCCTGTGTTGCTATTTATTTCTTTTGCAGTAAGTTTATCTGAAACTTATGATTGAACTAATGATTCAAAATGAAAAGAAATCTAAATTTCTGATTCATTTCAGCTCTGCTGCAACATATCAAATGGTACTTCCAACAAAACATACCTAAATGCACCTCACATTCCCAATATCAGATCCAGCAAAACAATTATAATGAAGTTTCAATCTTTTTTGATAGTTAAATCCAACAAAGCATTCACAACCTAATTTGGAATCATGTATGATCACTTGATTCTATTAAACATTTGCAATTAAAATTAAATCCTTTTTATAACTTACAAGTCTTGGAAGCACTGTTGCTCTGATAAGTCTAGCCACTCTCCTGAGGTCCCATTTCGAGGTCAGTCGTACAGCCATTAGGTTATACTTGTTCAGAAAGTGAAGAGCCATATCTCCAACTTTACCTCCAGCTACAACTACCTTGACACCAGACTCTGCAATTTCCCTTATTTGCTGCAGAATGACAATAAATATAATTCTCTTTTTTAATTGAAATTTTTGGTCTTCTCTTCTTTTCCATTTTCTACATTCTTCAGAGGAATTCAACCCCACTTTTTAAATGACATTTACTTGTCTTTCACCAACATCATTCCTGTGTTGCTATTTATTTCTTTTGCAGTAAATTTATCTGTAACTTATGATTGAGGAAGGCTTCCAGAGGAAGGCTGCCTCCCTTTGCTATCATCTTCTGCCAGGTACCAATTGAATATTGATGAAATGAACATCACATATATTAATAACAGGTAAGGAGGGATAACGTCCACTGAAAATAAATCTCTGTAACTACAATACAACCCCGTTTATCCGAACCTCATTTATCCGAAACCCTATATATATCCGAACTAGCTGGCAGGTTTAACAGAAATAATAATCAACACAATTACAGTAGTATCCTCCAAGCTTATAGTGCTTTAAGGCAAAATTCAACGTAAATTTTTGTAGAAATGCACTAATTTTTCTCTGGATTTTAAAAATCACGGAAAGATGTCACGATGTCACGATGAATTTTAAGAATAAAATCTCTGTATTGGAAGGCTTAAAATTTATTTGTCATATCATCGGTCACAACAAATAGTAACCAAATATTTTGGGGGATTTTGCCAACAACTTTGCTAGCCTTTCAGAATTATTTTGGAAATGTGTTGACACTCTTTCTTATAGACCCAGTGTACCATACTTAAGACAAAAACTTGGAACCCTGTTTATGCGAATTTTTTGTTATCTGAACTACCTTCGGTCCCAATGTGTTTGGATATACAGGGTTTTACTGTATAATTTTCACTGAATTTGTTCCAAAAAAAACTATTTTAAAGCAGCAATGTATCATTGTCACTTCAATTGGGGTTATAAAGTTGCAACACTTTGTTCAATGGAATTGCTACTTAAATATAAAAAGAGGTGGTTTCTTGGTGCAGAAAGTCAAGATGACAGTCCTATGTGGTCTGATCAGCAGTGAGGGGATCAAATCAGCATTGAGCTAGTGTGCAGGACAAGTACAGTACAACTGTGAGCCCACTAGTTCAAATGTATCTTCTATAACTCATCATCCCCAACAAGAAGTTAGAGCGAGCTGCATAAAACTGAAGTCTGATCAGTTCAGTTCACACCTGGCTTTACATTAAAGTACCAAAATGAGGATGTTATTTCTTTAAACCATGGTAAATACAAACATTTTTTTACCTCTCTTTCCTCCACTGGAAAGGAGCCATCAAATAAGTTCTACTACTACCTTAATTCTACCACTATGATTGCTGATAACATACTTACTGTTTCCAAAACATTTTCCTCCTCTTTACTATAACTCATAAGTTCTTTAGCATTCTTAATCAAGACTGTTCCCTGAAGAAAGAGAACAATAGACCATCAAGGAATCATTATTGGAATCGTGGCTGTAACTGTCTGCTATTTGAGGGGAAATATTGCATTTGTATAAAGAAAACACTCATATTTTTAAAACCAATATTTATCAATACAGAAAGATAATTCAAAGTAAGACAGCACAGAAGCTTTTATTCAAGAAAACAGGTTCTTACAGAGAGAAGTTGAGTCATTTGTTACTCAAAAATAATTTGTTTGCCCAAACTTTCAAAATTTCAAGTGATGCAATTTCCGTAACTCTTGTAATGCACAATATTTGAGATAAAGTTTTTGCTAGAGTTTACAAGTGAGACTGAATGGTTTAATAATGATTATAGCTATTTTATTTGTATACCACTGTGGTTCATTTTAAACACAATTGTTCCCTTTAAAATTAAAACACAGAAATACTGAAAATGGTTAACTTTCTTTTCATAAACATACTAACAATAGATGTTTTAGACAGGCAATGAATGCTCTCAATCTTAGCACGGCTCAAATCATGTAGCTTTTTAGCAATTTCTTTAAACCACCACTGTTGGAGCCTGCATTCTACAAGGAAACTTGTCATAAAGGTTAATCACTGGATGATAATAAAGATGCAGTTTCTTTACAGATAATCGGTGTTTGCTGTACACATATTTTATATGTTTCTCTACCACCCAAATGATGAATGGTCCAATCACGATAAGTTAACAAGCTCTCCATGACAACTTATATATTTACTTTATAGATGACTTACCTTCGTTTCAGTGTTTGATGAATCTACAGGACAGGAATACACAGCAATCTTTCCCTTCTCCACCCTTTTTACATCTCCTTCAACTGTCTTCTTAAAGACCATTCCCTGAACAACTGAAGAACTCAAAACACCAGAGCCCTAGAAAGAACCATAAAACCAAAACCCCATTACATTTTAACACTGCTTAAACCTTTTCAACCCATACTCATTCACAATATTTCCACAATAAAGAGGCGTTCACACCAAAACCGAAATCTGCTGCGTTTTGTGGGCTGGACACAGAAATTTTTCCCCAGGAGAAATAGAGGCAATTTTATTTCAATGAAAATTTAGAAATTCGCCAACCGATGCTGGCGCTCCGTTTAGATAGTCTTCCTGGCACTCATCCCCCCCGACATACTTTTTTCCGTTCCGCCGTGCCACCTGTCATACAGAATGCAATAACCATACAAAAGCCACATAGGTTTTCCGACGGACAATACAAGCGTGACACCTATATATATTTTGTGTTCACGCAATGCACATAGAAAGATTTATTGAGAATTACGATTCCCTGTGTAAACAGGGAGGTTTCTATAGTTCGTGTATATGCAAGGAATACTGCGAATGTTAAGGCGTACATTTTAAGGTGCGTTCACACCAAAACCGAAATCTGCTGCATTTTGTGGGCGGGACACAGAAATTTTTCCCAAGACAAATTGGGGCAATAATTTTTTCAGGATGAACAGGGGCAATTCTATTTCAATGAAAATAGACCCATTCTTTCTGAGATAAAAAAAATTCATGTCCCGCCCGCAAATGGGTAGCAGATTCAGGTTTTGGTGCGAATTCACCTTCAGTATGAACGTTTCCCACAAAGTGAATCTTTGAAGTCACTGTGAATGACTTCTAAAGCTGCACAATGACAGAAGGCTTGTATTCAGTGTACTTATGTTGAAAGGGTGTTAAGCTAGCACACTGTCCATTGCACACTTCCATTACTGCACAGCAACACGAAGCCAAGAACACGTAGGTCATTATCGAAATTTTTTCTTTTGTTACAATGGATGATTATGTCACTTTTAAGCAAGAATTATTTACATTTTTCAATGGGAGAATTGCATTGTACTCCTCTAGAGCTAAGTTTTCTTTTCAGAAACCATTTCACTCTGCAGCTTGGATTAAACATTTTGCTAAAACTTCAAACATTATAAAGTATGCAATGCAAATTTTGTACATTTTTTTTTTTTGGCGCTATCTGATTATTTTTTACAGTACATAACACAAAGTAAACACCACAGCATCACTCATATCTTAAGATTAACTTGAAAACAAATATTGCACTTTTAATATAGGAAAATATTTGACAATTTAGCACTCACCAAAATTTTAGCTACCCTCACATTATCCACATTAAATGTCTTTGTCTTTGTGTAGACAGAAACTGTAGAAAAAAGGGAAAATATCTGGAATTGCACAAACTTATCTTTATTAATGAGGCATTTATTTTACATTTATTAACTAAGACCTAAATCTAAGGCTGGAGTCTTTACATTGGATGTACACATGTCTATCTTCCATTTTTACACAACATGAAGACATTCAATTTATAACTCACTGCTGGCACTTAGTATAGACAATGTTAACCACAAAAATCAACCAAAAACCAAAAAACTCATAGAAATAACCAGTCAATGAACCAATCCTAAAAGTACTCTAATATGTAATTACTACAAATGACTTTCCAAAACCCAAACCCATTGCACAGTATAACTACTTCCCAGATTTACCTCCAGGGGCTGTTTTTCATACATTTCAGGGCACCCCCAAAGCCTTTTTATAGAGTGTCAGGTGGTTTTAATCCATTGGGTTAATATGGTGCCAGCAGCTTTTTACAAACAGTGAGGGACAACTATCGATACTTCCATAGCTAGTACAGAACAGGTGGCAATTATAACAAATTACTGTGAGGTGGCTGCCTTACAAAAAGAATGCCAGGGGAAACCCTGTATTACAATAGGTCAAATGACCGCCTCCTCACAGATAGTTCCAGTTAGGCCACCAATTGACCATAAATTTACTACAAACTTTGCAAATTGCAATACCATTTCATCTCAGCATCCTTGATTATCAAGAAATTCTCAATGACACTTCTCCTTAGAAAAGACCCCAACCCCAGGACCACATTCAAATATTTTTAAATATATTCAAGTGATACAAATTCTACCTTGAGTTCCCCATGTTGACCAGAAAAGCAACCACTTCTCTTAGTCAACCTGTTTTTGGGCCTTTACAGTGAGCCAGTACAGTTTCCCAAACATCATTCTCTGGAGTCCCTTGCTAACAGACTTTGTTAAATGTGGGTATTACTGTACATCAAAGAATCATACAAACTCTCCCTTGCACACGAACATTCCCCACCGCTAATGCATTTAAGAACTACCGTTTATTCTCTAATAAACGCTCCCCCTCTAAATTTTTGAAAGGCAAAACAGTTGTTCAGTGGTCATTTGCCAAGAGAGAAGTCGAAGGTGTTTTGATTTTCCACTAAAAATAACAACAACAGTTGCAGGGAAACGGCAACACTGTAAGGAAGCCGGGGATAAGTTATCCTTCACCACTAAATCTAAAAACTCATAGCTCTTTTAAAGACTCTAGTGTAAACTTTAGAAAAAAATTATTTTTTTTTAATCAAAATGTACCCTCAAATAAACACCCACCTTTTCAAAGATGCAATCCCCCCAGGGCATTTATTAGAGAATATACAGGTTAAGCTTAAGAGACCAGTCTTTTACAGTTGTACACCAAAACTGTTAAGTAAATGTTGTGCATCTACAAAAGTGGTATGTGGGTTGGTTCCACCAATTTTTCATAGGGTAGGTGCTAGTACCTTAAATCAAACAGGTAGAGTAATACTGTTCGAATAGTTTGCTTTTTGTGTTAGTGTGTTGTTACAATTCAGCAAGCCTCTATACTGAACCATGCATGTTTTGATGTGAAAGGTATATATCATTTTTCAGAGAGAATAACAGCCATGCACTTGCAGTATTGCACTTGCTTGGAAAAAAGTTATTTTTTTTTTCATGAAACCTTTCAGGCCTACAGTTTTAATTTCCTAAGGTGTTTAAACAAGCTTGAATGTTTGTCCTGGTGTGATCAGTGGTTCATAAATCAGTCAAAACCCATTACTACATGAAACAACTTATGTAGCCACAGTCAGTTCTGCTGAATATCTTGTTTAAATGATGCAATTACAGCAGAAAAATGATCATTTTAGAATGTTTGCTTCACCAAGTATGGGTAACAACTCTGAAATATGGTGAGCACTTGCATCATCTGAAATGAGTTTGGAAAACACTGTTCCTACGGACTCCACATTTTGCTTAGAAGGTAACAAATTTCTATAGCTAAGTAAATAACCTATTAACATTAAGAAGTAATACAATAGTGTACAAACTGACTTACTGCAAGCCTGTGCAACAAGCTTTGCCAAGAAATCTTCATTTCCATACTGCTTGCTCATTATAGCAGTACGTATAGCTTGTGTAACTTCAGTAACATCAGTCAAGTCTTTAAGAGAACCACACGATAAGTCTGTGAAAGGAAAAACAACAAGTACAATGATGAAAGATGTGCAAAATTATCAAACAAAATATTTAAAACAAAATTTTGTGAAAAGATATTTTTATTTTGAATGAGAAATACATATTGTAAAAGAGGGATAAACTGCGGTAAATTTGTTATTGGATTCTGACCAATCCAAAGAAATTGATGCCATTTCAAGCATGACAACAGGCAAATGCTCTATCCATTATTCACATTAAGAACAAATCCCATACCTGGCAAGATTTCTAGAGTTTTCTTTAAAGCAACCTCATAACCTTCAATAACTTCAGTTGGTGAAAGACCCTGCAATGTAAAGGTACACAAATATAAATAATTATTAATGTACAATTAACATCCCAACTTTTTCCTTAAAGCAATGTCAATGCCTAACCCCTTTAAGCAACATCAATATTACAAAAAAAATGCTTCTAGCTGTAACATGATCACCATGAATGTCATCACAGTCTGGACAAGTACATGATTATATACAATAGGCTAAATGAAAAGTTCCCAGACATCTTGTAAGTAACATATCAAATTTAAAACTTGATCACTTGAAGAGTATACTTATGTATCTTGCGCTGGCACACAAATATCAAACAAGGAATGCAGACAAGGATTCAAGTAAACCTACCATTCTTAGGAGATCTTCAGCATACTCTAAGAGAGCACCAGCAAATACCATCACGAAGTTTGTACCATCACCAATCTCTTGTTCCATCTGTTGTGTTGCTAAAACTAACATCTTAGCTGCAGGATGTTGCACCTACAATTACAATCAAAGGAAAGTTTCAAGGCAATTTCAAATGTTGACTTTATATTACTTTGAATTTCTTAAGCAATATGTCAATTAGCACCCACTTTTCAATTGTCACTGCCTTGGAATAATGGCAACTGCAAATGGTTATTGTGGGTGTGATATTTTGCATGACAAGCACAACCCCATTTCCCATAGGCAATGTTGCATCCAAAAGAAAATGTGGCAGGAATTGAGACTACCATTTGCACAATTTTACATGGGAGCAGGGCTGTTGCAGTGAGTAATGCACTAGAAATGGAAGGGTATATGAATGGTTTAGTAGGACCAGCCTATAAATTTTATGTTTTAAAAGCAATTCTCTCAAACTGATGATCCTCAGAAATTATGTTCAGGGTATTGCAAAAAAATATGCAACAAAATCAAGGCTATTCACAGCATTATTTTAGTTACGTAAGTGAATTTTTACGGCCAGTAAGAATGTCCTGGTTGGCTTTGGTAGCAAGTGGAATTATACTGTTGTACTGTTACTTGCTGCTGTAAGGTCTCATTTTTTGTGACACTTGTTCTCTTGCATGGACTATTCGTAACATTTTCCCTGATGAACAATGGTGAAAGAAATTTTCTTTGTTTTGCCAGTGGGCAGTAAAACTTGTGCAGGGTTTCCCCTGGCATTGTTTTTGTGAGGCGCCCACCTCACAGTTTTTGCCCAGCACCTTACACAAATTTTCTATAATTTCCACAGGTCTGTACTGTACTAGCTATAAAGTATTGAGTTCTCCCCCATTGTTGGGGTCAAAGGTGGCACCATATTACTCCTTCAAAAATTTATACCACCTCACACACTCTAAAACCCAGGGGAAACACTGTTTTGTGTACATCCATAATCACAATCAAAACATACAAGCATCCCTGTCCTCTGACTTCTGAAGTTTGTGACACACACTGAACAATCTATATTTTATTGGAAAGGATTCTTGGTTGTAAATAGGAAAAGAATTAACCTCACCAGACATACTATTTACTCAACAAGCCAAAACCTACCTCCAACTCTCTCAGAATTGTTGCTGCATCATTTGTTACAAACAGTTTATCAATGTGATTAATGACCATTTTGTTCATTCCGTTGGGTCCATATGCTGACCTTGTAGTCTCAGCAAGTTCCTTGCATGCACCAATATTCCTGTAGATTGCCTCTTCAAGGCCAGAAAAATGCTGAAAATGGAGAAATTTGCAATTTTAATTTCAATGTTGGGAAGTGTAAACAAATTTACTGGGTCAAAACAAAGAAAATATTTTACAATTTGTGAACAAGATGGCACACACAACGATTACAGGTTCTACCACACAATAAAAGTTCGAAAGCAAAGCACTTGCAGGGGTTTCCCTTAAAGGAAAATACTGCATTTGAAAAGATCACAAAATGACACTAATGTAATCTCATTGTGGTCTCTGACTCTCTTCCCCTCTTCTAACATGCAAATAACTTGCAGCAGAACAATACTAATCTCACTAAATGTGGAGAACTGGCTCATTATCAATTGATAAGCCTCACCCACATTGCAACGTTTTGTATTGTTGCATACTCCTTTAGTAAGAGCCGTCACATGGGGTCATACTTACACTCATCATGCAATATGTGACCTTGCTTACCCGGTGCTTCACATGCTCACACCAAGCTATCATAAGTTTCTGTACCGTCTGTACTGTACTGTGGGATATTACGACTTACCCAGAGAGATGCAGTGCCATCAACCTGGTCTTATCACCTCCCTAGTTCACCATACTGTTCATGTTTCACACAGTGTGCATTATTAACATGACAGTACCATTTTTGTTGTGCTTGAACATGTGGTTTTGCAACATGGCATCACAGGATGGTAAAATTTTCGTTTTCTAGTAGGTCCTAAACCGATAGTAGCAGTTAAGCTCCACGAATCTCTTTTATATCTCACTGTTTCAAAAGCGAAGCAACCTGCTAAGGGCCAAAGGCTACAATTCGAATTACGGAAACTACAACTTTGTGAATAATATATCAGGGCGGTGGTAAGATCCCTTAGTGCACTAACTGAAGCCCAGTACAGACAGTGTAGTAATCACTCCAGTAGTTCGTGATTTACAAACATTTTGCACATGCTGTAGGTATCTGTTATTGTCTGACATAACATAGAAAAAAGGATTTGATTGGTGGATTTCAAATCCGGGGTGATTAAGGTGTGGTTTTGCATGCATAATTATTGCCACAGAAAGGTTAATTACTTGTTCATACACATAGCAATTGCCTCAGCAAACATTCCATACTGATGTACTGTAACAATGTAGCTCATTAGCATACTGATGTAAACAAAGTCAGTGATGTGCAGCTATCGGAAGGTCTTATTTGATTGGTTTATATCATAATGTTTGAATATTTACGAACCTGCTGTTTCGCTTGCACTGTACAGTAGGCTATGGGGGGTGAAGTGTACTTACTCCTTACAAGTGAAAAAATATCCGGCCGAATTTGAAATACTATCCGGCAAAATCCGGTTCCGGCCGGAACCAAAAATTTGGATCCAGTGCATCCCTACACAGTATAGCATAATATAGCCCATACTGGCTTTATAACGTTAGTCGTTAGGCTACGCCATTAGGCAAGGCCAGGCTTAGTCCTCAGTAAAGAACTGTGTCGTTCGCCAAGGGCTCACTATACACAGTCGTTACAACGCACATTGAAAATAGCGGGTGGATCGGCCGTCTGTTTGTTGGTTGAAATTGAATTCCTTCTCGCAGGAAATTTTGGATGTGAAATCTTAATTTGCTTCCATGACTTTTCTTATCCAGATCTTACAGGACTGTGGCATTTGTTTTGATCATTGAAAGCTTCTGGAAAGGGCCAAATGTTTGAAAGAAATCAGCAACTTTTTCGCGCCGTAAAATTTACTGTGTGACTAAGGAAC
>WURT03067850.1:0-13581 GCA_009936505.3 Holothuria glaberrima
TATACATTACAGATTTGCCCTAATGTGGCTCTGATAGGACATTATAGACTTGCTCCAAGTCATCTTATGGTGGCACCGTGTCATTGCAATAAATAGCCATATCTCTGAAACGGAACAAGCTACAATAAAGCTGTTTGCTGCTACTTATTTCTAATTTGTTGCTTTATCATATGTACCTACTTAGAAAGCAATATTTCTTTTTCCTTTAAATTGCTCGAGGCAATGTTGTTGACAAACCAGAGTGAAACTGTATTGTTTTAATGAATGTCAGTCAAAGTGATTATACTCAGAACTCTATGCTATACTCCTAAATTGTCCAGAGAACTGCTAACAACTCCCTGGTTTGGGGGAATGTCATATCCCCTTTAAAGTAAATTTTAGGTTATTAAACAACTACTGAACAGCCACAAAAACGTTTTCCTTAAAAACCCAGCAAACATGCAAACAAATAAACAAACAAAATGTGCATCTGCACCCGCACTCGTGATGTCTTCATCCATTGACGTAGTCCCCCGTCGGTAAGATATGATACACATGGAAATATATTTCACAAAAGTCATGTGGAATAAAAATTCTGCGAACCTCATTATAGGAAATGTAATACTGTACAGTACTTCAGATTCAGCTTTCAAATGAAGGCGTTGTTGAGTTTATAATCGGTCCGCTTCTACCAACACATCGATATTTCTTTCATTTTCTTAAATCCAAGAAGTAGTCACGTTTGCATAAGACGTATGTCCAGCTAAAAAAAAAAAAAAAAAAAAAAAAAAACGGCTATTCACTCAATCTAACTTTGTCATGATCGAAACCAGCCAACCGAACATTCTGACACTTCATTGTCAAGGCGGATTATTTTGCGAAATTCGGCCCGATTATTTTTTATATCGATAATTGGCTTAGCACCTGTGAGAGATAGGCTAAAGCATATAAATACAGAGATCATGCGGTAAACTAATTTCTTGACATGAATCATATAAGCTGAAAACCTGAATTTACATACTATAGCTTTCTACATTGTTTATAATCATACCAGCTGATTTGCAGTAATATCAGAAGACCTATATTGCGTTACAGGAAATAAAATTTGTAGTACTAGATTATACCAACCGTTTCTTCATTCAACCACAAAACAGATTTATTGGATCCTGTTACACATGAAGTTTGTTATATATAGCCTTTTCTTTGACTAAACTGTGTTAAAGGTTATCGTTGATCATAGCACTACCTCGTTGCTAATTGCAAACTCATATGCGGTTAATTAGATTTGGCAAGTTTGGCGGTCAACTTTTTCTTCGCTCGGACAAACGGCCTTTGACCGTCTGAGACTAAAGCCTACAGGTTTATAAATCAAGTTGTCTGAAACACACCATAAAGGTTGCACTTATACATTGCACCCGACTTTTTATGTGGTGTTGTATGCAGGCAAGGGTTACCAGTATAGTCCAACTTGCTTATCGGTCAATATGCTTAAAAGAGAGGTTAAAAACGGTCGAAAATATGCTAATTTTGATTAATCAAGTCTTAACCTTCAAAATGTGCAGTTGAGTGATTATGCAACTTGATCAGGGCCGTTGTCAACGGAACCTAGGACGGCGCCACCATTGAGAAAATAAAGCACAAGGGATTAACATTGCCTTCACACACTTTAACCTATCTCGCCCTGAAAAATATATCGACCTGGAATCTGCAGTCCCTTAGTACCTTTTCTGGCCATGGGTTTAAAAATTGATCTCTGTGTAAAAGTGAAAGTCAGGGCATGTAAAGAAGTGCAAAATCATTGATTTATAGTAGCCTATAAACAGATTAGTTAAGCAACCGAAAGCAGTTTGGCCAATCATGCAAAACTTTACGAAAGACATGCCAAATATGTGACATTTGATCGATAAGTGTCCAATCCGGCAACCCTGCTCTGGTGGCCTATATTGCCTGCTGCTCAGGTTTGCATGCAGAAATCATTATTTTATCTGCGAAAAAATATATATGGGCGGGGGGTACAATTAAAATTTGTGTAATTTTCCCTGAATATGCCCTTCCTCTTGGCTACGGATTCTGGCCTAAGCAAAGCTTCTACCGACAGTCATAGCTCCCTGTAAATTACCTAGCCTAGTATAAGTTTAGTTGGACTGTTTCATTTGTTATTCCTTTTTAGATAAACTTAAGTCAAGAGCAGCAATCATAAAGTTCATTGGGTAATACAACGGTATTGTTTTCAGATCAGTGCATTTTCTTACGTTGCTAAATACGTATTGCAATTAAATTCTGTTGTGAGTTGTGCCATCAACTTACAGTGAAGGCATGTAAAACAAACTGTTTGAAATCTGTAATTACGCGAAATGGCATGCGATATACGTAGTTATTTGTTTAAGACGTAAAGCCGGTTCATACTTCAACATTTATCGCCGATGTAAATTATTAACTAACCATACGGGCATGACTGCAGCATATATGGTCTATTTATAATTTATACACTGTAAAATTGTCTACAAACTGTCGTAGAATTAAAGAACAAAAAAAAAAAAAAAAAGAGGGAACGGAAAAAGTGCTGTCAACTTTTGGAAACAAATTGAAAGCACTTTTCCGTTTTCCTTATGTATTTCTTTATTTTTCTTTCTGTAAATCTACAGAAATATTTAAAGTGTAGCGGCGATAAATTGTGGAGTATGAACGGGAATCGGCCTTTACAAAGTTAGATCCGAATTCCCCCTCATCCTCAACTCAGTGAGTTTTAGATGATATCGGCCTATAGTCACTACCCATAGGCCTAGTTATTAGAATATTCAATAAAGTAGCACTCAAAGATGCATACACTGTTTAACACCAATCAACCCAGGATGGTCACGTGGCTAATACCACCTCCATGGTCACACTACATCTCTTCGTGATGTTTCTCTTTGTGTCTTGCCCTTCGTTATACAAGCAGGGAGTTGCTATAACCACATGACCTGGGTTCGTCTATGCCTCGGTGATCCGAGAAATTCAAAGAAATATTATCCGTTTCCCATTATACTGTTTGTCCTTATGACAGTGATTTATGCACGTAAAATGTCTTCGTTCAATTCTTTGCTTTATTTGTTAGTGAACAATAAGTTTAATAACCCTTGTATGGTTGCCCTGTTTCTATAATACGCTTTGCCATCTAATCCTGTATTTGTCTACAAACTTGATTTTCCTTACGCGGAGTGTGAATTTCGATCGAATATTTCAGAATATGATTATCCGGTTGATCTGTTTAAACAGTACTCTCTTTTCGTATGATTTATAATCGTTACAAAAACAGTGCACAAACATCAGACCATAATTTTTGTGACAAAGGTGCAAATTGTCACACTGTGTGCAAATTGGGTGACGCAGGCTCCCTGGTAGGGAGTAATATATCTTTTGGAAAATCTTGTCATGTCCTTATGTATAAGGTGGAAATCAACAATGGAACTTACAACGGCTTTAGGGTCTCCATGCAGTAACGGGACGGAGTCTACAAGGTCAACAAAGCCGTTGCCAACGTAGCAGGCTGTACGGCAAAGTCCTTGTTCAGTCATATCCTTGGAATGCTGAGAAGCGGAGCAAACAAAGTCCGCTCAGCGGGTAACAAAGCTGTGCCAGACGGAATTGAGGACAAGGTGTCATATAGGGGCAGATAATCATTAGTGTGGCAAACAGGCGTAGGAAGCTTTTCTCGACGGGAGGGGGTATTCGGACCACCACCCTATACTGGACTATTTATTCCCCAGACTTAATTTTAGGAGGGATGCACCATTTTTTTCATTTCCTAAAATGAAAAATTAGTCTAAAGAAAACAAAGATAAACATTACAGATTTGTCCTAAATTGGCTCTGATAGACATTACAGACTTGCTTCAAATCATCTTATGGTGGCACCGTGTCACTGCAATAAATAGCCATCTCTAGAACGGAACAAGATACAATGAAGCTGTTTGCTACTACTTGTTTATAATTTGTTGCTTTATCATATGTACCTTCTAAAAAAGCAGAATTTATTTTCCCTTTAACTTTGGTATGCTGAAGAGAAACTAGGCCTAAGTAAAAGCATTCTGGTAAAATTTGCTTTAATTCTTATGTGTTCTTCAAAACAAGGGACAAGGGGCATTGCTCTTCATCTGTGTGAGAAGATAACGTAACATTTGCTTGCCTCAAGTTCACAAACTTTTCTGCTAATAGTTCGAGAAGAACAAATATGTGGAATTAAATGAAAATTCCAGCAGAATTTTCGAACTGGATTCGTATTTTAGGCATTAAAATCAAAATGTTGCTTATTAAATGCTTCCTTTAGAGAAAATCTTTATGTGTCAGACAAAAGTGCCTAAGAACCCCAAACTGCAGTGAAGTAGCTGTAGAGCTTATTTTTTAACGGATACGATAACTATTTGTCACAATAATTATAAGTGAGGTGTAAAATTTGCATATTATATATTTATGCCGACCCTTTTTCCTATTCATTGATTGTTGTTTTACACAATAAAGATTAGCATAAAAGTTCGAAGAGTTTTTTTATTTATACTAATTTATACTTTTTTTATTTTCGTTTGTGATGCAAGCTGTTTTCAAAGTTTGTGACATTTTTCTGCACACTGAAATCCCTGTGTACATTTCATGCTCATTTGGGTACATGTGTGCCTCATTCAAATTACACAGAATAAAAGTGAAGCACTTACTATCTATCGTTAGACAAGCATGCTAAACACAGATGTTAAAATGTAATTAACGTGCTATGCAAGACATTGTCATTGAATCTAGTGATAGCGCTGCAAGGATACCGAGATATGACGGCAGACGAAGCGTAGAGTTCAGGTACCGTAGGTTAATGTCCCTACGTTTAAACGACATTGAAGAATTCACAAATCTAACTTTATCTTTAACTACGGTATATGTCAGTGGTTATAAGACAGAGATCAGTAGGGCCAAGGACAACCTATGCATCATAGAAGATAACGAGAAAAATCAGGCCCTATTCAAATAAAACTGAAGACGAAGGGTTTTGCAAAGTTAAGTTCAGAGGAGGGAAAGTGGAGGCCTGAAGATCCAAAGTCTTTGATCAGAGGCCCCACCAGAAATAAACGGATATTAGACAGCAAATCAGAGGATTAATTCTGTTAAATCATATAGGCCTAATATTAATGTATGCAACATCGAGAAATTTTCCAAGTTTCCTTACAATATTACAACAGCACATTTGGATTTACACAAAGGTAATATTACGGGTCTTCTGCACGGTTTGAACTTAAATCCTATGAAACGATTCGCAAAAGCCAAACATTTCTCGTAGGCCACTTGTTTTTTGGCAGCGCTTGTATGGTTAGTGTACATAATAATAAACCATTTTCAAATTGCTATTACAAAGAAGTAGCCCTTACAGTTTTCCCTTGGATTCCTCATATATATATATATATATATACATATATATATATATATCTACATATATATATCTACATATATATATATGTATATATATACAAATATGTATATATACAGCAGGAATACAAAGTATATATATATATATATTAACCCAGTAGGCCTATAATGATGGGCCCTACGCCTACAGCATGCAGACCCCATCTTTGCTTTTTTAGTTAATTTTTACCACACCATTCCCTTTTTTACCTAGCTGACACTATACAACACATACGTGTTGGTGTGTCGTTAAACCTCATCTAACTAACTACAGCATGCAGACCGTAAAGTCAGGCTGCCCGCCTCCAGGACGTCTTCGACTTGGCAGGCCCTCTCACTAACGTCTTAGCATAGAACTGATTCCCAGAATCCCCTACACAAAGAATTGTGGTAAGAGTTGGGCATAAATGTTAACACACACACTCCATGTGCTGACTATGTAGAAATGTATGTCGGACTGACACAACAATTTCGTGCTAAACTGAGTAGATATTACCAGTACCTTCTAATTAAATTCTACCCAAATTTTACCTCTTAAAATGGATTTTAATGTCCTTTCCATTTCCACATGTTTCGAAAGGGATGCTGTGGTTGCACAGAGCATCATAGCGATACGCAGGGCGTGTCCTCCTTTAGTAGCCTGCGTGGTTAGCCTTACGGTGGTTCCCTACGTGAGTGAGATAGCCTACTAGTAAGTATATGGTACCTTTACACCGTTGGTTTTTTTCCACGGAGTATAATCAAAGGGTTCGAAAGTGTTTCGACCCAAGGCACACTCTTAGTTTTACTTGAATCTTGACTTGATATTTATCGTACTTGACGGTTGCTAGATCTTCATTAAATAGCTTGTTTTTTATTACAATTTTGGGCACCTTGAATCTTCGGCTGTTTTTCTGCACGTAGTAGGTCGCTACTCGAGAAACGAGTTGCTGCAACTCGTACGGCCTTCTGCCGCGAAATAAGCAGAACGTTAAATACAAAGCTAGTCATTTCATTTTGCAAAGCTGGTCTTCAAAGTTTTAACAAAAAATGGCACTTAATTGACAAAGTATAGCTGAAAACACAATGAACAAAAACCATCACGCTCATATTTTGAAACAATTAAATTCCCCATTCTTGATTATAATTCCAGATTACCGTTATCCATTTGAAGCTGTCATGATATTAACTTTTTGATTGATTGATTGATTTACAAAATTGCAATGACGTCACTGACTGCGACGTTTACTCGTTCTTCCATTTCCCATTCCTTGAACCTGGAATATTGACTAGGGATTATTTATCGAGAATTTTGTGAGAAAACACATCTTCAGTAGATGGAAAAGAGAAAATTAGTCCGCCTCTGTGGCATAATTTGTAGTCAGGGGTGTATATACATAAATTCGCAGGGGGACGTGTGAACTATTTAAGTTGGGACCAACTACATTTCTTGTGGACCGACTCCCATTGACATAGTTGTACGATCCGAATTTCTTATAGATAATTACAATTTACAGAACGGTTTTAAAAATCATAGGCGTACGGGACTCTTCCAATTTTTTTTTTGGGGGGGGGATTTATTGCCCGAATCTCAAACGTTGCCCGAAATTCGTTGCAGTTCAGGTGCATAAAATGACCACTAAACTGCTACATGCGCTTGAAAATTTTTGCACATTTTTCGGGTATTCGATGAAAATTCGGGTACTCAGTAGAAAATTCGGGCAATCTTACTTCATCTCTGCCGGGATATCAATTTGAGTAAGGTATCAAATGTTGTCTGGTCTACTGTTACAAAGGTATACTGAACTGTATTTGAGACCGACATTTTGGCGCTCAGAGACCGACTTTTGATTTTCACGGGGCCCACACCCCCGGATTAACGCCCCTGTTTGTAATGTTTCAAGGCAGTACGAGCTATTATCGTACTGGAGCATAAGCCTATAACGAAGCGTGATATTTTGATGACGTCACACTAGCTGTGGGAAGGGGACTGCGGTGCGTAGGTTAAACAACGATGCAGAAAGTGAAATCATTTTAATCATTTTTATAATACACTACCATAAATAGTTTCGCTATCGTTTGGAATGCTTTACTTTTCAAAGTGAACAGAGTGGCACAGCTGCATTGGCGGCGATTTGTTCTTAATGTTGGGGAGGAGGGGACATAACCCATTTTCAAATAATTTACTGTGTCGGTGAAAAATCAAAGTCAATGGACAATTTTTCAAATATTGTAGGGGGAGACATGTCCCCTGGCCCGGGATCGCCACCCATACACACTTGAAACATTTTTTGCAGTTTCTAATTGACCCAAGCACACATAATAATGAAAGGTACGGTACTTTTCCAAGTAAAATCCCAACAGCCAGAAAAATGTACATTTTGTCTCATAATTTTTAAAGCATTCCATTATCCTACATTTATGTCAAAATTATTTTGTTTCCACTTGTTACACATCGTGTTTCATATTTACTGGCTGGTGCCAATCACGTGGGTCCATTCCGTAAGATTTAAACTTTAAACTTCACGCCTTTTTAAAAATGTATCATAGTACTGCAGACCTATATTATTTGGTCCTCATCCAGTCTTTACGTTATACACTTTTGTGCTGAGATATTGTAATAAACGACATTTATTCACTTGATTTAAAATTATACAGATGACGCAAAAATCTGTGATCACCAAGGGTGGCGCCAGGAGTTTCCCGACAGGGGCCCGTTATCCCAAACGGAGTGGGGCATGAGGAGGCAATTGGAAGAAAACCTTTGCACGACACCATGCATTGCATTCCGAGTTCATATTTTGTATAGCCTTATATTCGTATACTATCGAAGTGCCAAGTTGCATGCTCATTTATTGTTTTTTCCGGGAAATCTGTATTGTGCACCTAAAACAATCTATACTCATTAATAGCAAAAACAGATCAACTGCTGACTCTTATCCATTGTATAGTATGCATCTCGTCTGGCTTTACAGTAGTCAAACTCCTGCGAGCCTCTTCTTCAGCAGAACAAGAGAGCAGCTAGGCTGTGTGATAGGGGATGAATTCCCGACATAAAACTGTGTAGTTTACCATGGGTCACTTGATAATAGGGGAACCTTGTAGTATGCTTTACGGAACGAACTATGAAGAACCTGAAAGGACCAAAACTCTAAGTGCGCGATGCGTCTCACAACCTGACAACCTTGGTGAAGTTCCTATTGAAAGCACTGTGATGTTGAGAGCAAAGACAGGTAAACTCTCGGTGCGACTGGCTACCGTCAGGGACTTCACAGACAAAGGTTTCCCGACGAAACTGGACAAATTCTCCGATAGGAGGGGCAGCCCCCCCCCCCAAACGGGGCATAGGGTCTCCCTGCTCCCGACCAAATGAATAACACGTGTTAACTTTTCATATAACCACTATACCCTCACTCCTTACCTGCGTCAAGTAAGTAAATCAATAAGACCTTATAAGGGCCTAAGTCACATTTTCACAAAACAGTGGCCTATTTTTCTGTAAAATAGTGCTCCAACAGGGAAATGTTTTACTTATTATACCTCCCTGCTGCAATCATGCACGTACATTAACTATCCGACTTCATCACACTTCAGCGTGAAAATAAAAGAAAAACAGGAAAATAAACAAGATGCCTGCCAGTGCCATTTCTAGTTGACAGGTGCCGGAACAAGTTTAGGAGACATTTTCCGGTGACGAGAGTTTTGGGTTCATACATTTTCAATACACCTTTAATGTGCAAGTTAGATTCGGAAGTGACGTCATGTATGTACCACTTCCTATGACATACCTGATTGCAAGACACTTTGCTGCTCTTCCGATACAGTTTAAATTTCTGGCTAATAGATCGGAAATTAACATGGTGGATTATCCAGTAACAGGGTTTCATGATCTTAACTTCTATTGACAAATACACACGACTACAAGTTCAAAGTATGTAAACACCATTAAAGTACTCGTGACTACCATGCACATTTTAGATGGTAACAGTTTTAAAATGTTTATAATATTTTAGTGAATATACTATAGTATATTGGTAAATATACTATAATATTTCTCTCGTCTTTTACGTGTTATTTTTTTTTTGTCTGTTTGCCTGTAGCATACCTTTTTGTATGTCTTTCATATTTGTTCGTGTTTAGTGTTTTATATGTACCAAATAAATCAATCAATCAATAGCCCTCTATAAATTGAAACATCGAACACAGGACCTCCCACACTGGGGATGATGCTATCCCCCATGATCTTCAAAACTCTTTTGTAATGGGCCTCACTGTTCAAATAACTTTGTTCCTGAAACATCCCACGGTATGATACATCCTAATATGAAAGTCCTCATCTCAAAGTAGGCTAAGTCGGAAACCCCTGTTTAGCCAAGTTGCAGTGTCAACCCAAACCCCATGTACCCAAATATTTTCAGAAATCGAGCAAACTCTCAAAGAATGAATTGTTCCCAATTTATCTTCATACTTATTTTATAAGGCTGATCAGTACTGCTAATAAGGGTTCGTCGCGCACCGTGACTTTGCAATTTAAATGCCATATATAGTCTACTTCTGAAACTTCTCAGTAAAATATGAAGAATTTGATTGGTCCATTTCAGGTTTCAACAGGTAACATCTACCCTTCGTGGGCGTAATTGGCTAGGCTGAGGATTGACAGTGAGTTGCATTGCTATAGGCCATAAATAAATAAATTGCCATATAGGGCTGTAAACTTCGATGTGCTTAACTAGCGAGGGGTGTTGTAAGATAAGTTTGGACAGGACTGAAATGAGTATTGGATACTCAGGTCACTTCCTGTATATGCACGTGTCTCTGTATCAGATTAATTCTGGGGAATTCCCGATAGGTATAGCACAGTGACTCGAGGCAATTACGCCATTCACCGATGAAGGCCAGATAGCTGTAAATAACTCATGATATCGACCACAGACAGACAGTATAAAAAGACTTAATTAACAATGCCATATCGTCGGAGGTATGTTGATGTCATTAAATCCCTTCAGACTTGTAGTCGGGGGGGGGGGGGGTTAACGGCCGGCACTCTTACCTTCCTCTCACCATTTAAGGTTAGTGTTGCCTGAATACGTCTTTTTATATTTCTGCCCCAAACATATTTCAACCACTGGAAGCTATCTCGCTCCTTCAGTACCTTATCTGGCCACGGACATGAGTAAGTTTGATTGACTGCAATAGTGATGAACAGTGCAACAGAGATGAAACCAGGAAGCCGCTCCTTAGCCAAAATTTACCAACCTCTAAGAATCTTTGGGGTCTATCCACCCTCGCTTTTAATTTTCTCCCAACGGAGGCAGTTTGTACACATGTACATCGTATTGTAAATTATAGTTCACATTCTTTCCTTAAATAAGAAAGGGGTTGCCACTAGATAACTCCCTGGTTAGCCTTTGGAACTCTTACGAATGGTTCCACAATAGGGCCTATTCAGGTTGTGGTTTCTGAATTTGCGTGTATCTTTCGGGGATGGCGTGGAGGTTGGTGTGGAGGGCAAGCCTAGCGCAGCTGTCCGAACATAACCTTTTCTAAAGTTATTGTCTTTTAATGGAACTGTAATTTTAAATCTTTCGCAATGTTGTTTACTTCCGCTCATTCTAGCTAGAAAAGCTAAGCAAATACAAAACACTATTGTCAACTTGGCAGACAATGTTTATCATAATTATCTTGTTTGCCGGTAATTCAACACTTCCCGCCAGCTCTTTTCACAATCTACCATGACTTGGCACAAAGGATCAAGTGCTAATTGTTCTAGGAAAATGTATGACATTCTCAATGACTCCATGACCCCGCCTACGAAAAACACAAACAACTGCGATGTTGTACTTAAAAGGCTAAGCTCGAAGTGCGTTTAAATGACAGTCATGCCCGTTCGTTCACTTGGCACTAACATCAGTAGGCGATTTCAATGAAATTTAAAAAAGTATTAAATTTTACTCGACGTCTGTGGCTCGCATTAGCTTGTGTGGTTTGTTTGTCACAAATCTGTTGGATTCAACCAGCCGCAGAGGCCGTCTCGTCAGGTTATTGGCTTCTAGGAAACCCCCACAATGGAACATACTTAAATATATTTGACAAAAACACATACAGTACGCGTGGCGATGTAATCAATCATGATGCCACCAGATAGCCTCAGTTCGTCGAAGTTAGAATCCACTGGGTGACATTAACTTCGACTCACTTGGAAGTATCTTATAACTACAGGGCTGAAGTGGAAGTGCAAGTGCGTCATTGAGGGATTATAAAGGTGACAACCAAAGTGCTTAAATTTTCATTACTTGGAAAAGACTTGGCTGTGGTCATGTCAGCGGATTGTAGATTACACAAGAGCCGCTAATATCCTAGCAACAGCAGTGACTAGAGACAATGCACATGGAAAAACATGAATGATTGTATGGGCGTTATTAACCAGGTGAGGGACGGGAGGGAAGACATGTTCTCCAGGCGCGGCGGAACGGAAAAATATTGTGGGGGGGGGGGACTGAGTGCCAGCGTCAGTTGGCGCGGAGCGAACAGGAAAATTTTTGGCTTTAAAAACCCCTCAGATGGCCGAAAACGGCACTTCCCGAGTGTTCTTAGCTACATGTACTTGAAATGTGGATCTCATGTCTGCACTTGGCAAATATTGGGGGCTGAACATACCTTTAGCCCCCCTCACTTTTTGCATTGGGGGCTAACCCCCGAAGTCTCCCCCGGTTCCGCCGCCACTGAACTTTGTTCCCCCATTTTTTAAAGTGGACAAGGGCATTATCCCCACACTTTTATAGAGCCCCTATTGAAAATAAAGGCCAATGCTTGATTATATAGCTTGCAATACAGCAAAACATTTTCACAGCTTGCTACGTAGGCAAGCAATAGAGCTGATTCAATGAAATCAAACTCGAAAATGGTCGAAACAGCTCAGGCGCGGCGTAGCCAGACAAGGTACTGAAGGGGCGACATGGCTTCCAGGGGGCGCAAAATTTTTCAGGGGGCCAAATGTGAAAGATGCATTAAGTCAATGGCAATGGGGGGGGGGGCAAAACATTGCAGGGGGATTCCACAGAAATCGGATGCAGCTTTAGTATTATTTAACATTGAAACTAGGAGAAAATAAGCATAATGCAAATTTGTGTTGAAAAAGGATTAACCTCTCACTTAAAGCCCGAATACAAATTTAAAAGAATAGTCCAGACCCAAATTTAAGTTTGATATGTTAAAGATGAACATATTCTAAGCATTCTGTGAAATTTTCATTCATTTCCCAAGTTCGGTTCTCGAGATATTATCATTTGAAGTTGACACATTTTCTACCAAAGTGAACTTGAAGCAAGCAGGTGCGATGTCTCATGGCTTCACATTGAAGGGCGATGTTCTGTTTTTCTTTAAAATTTACTACCAATTTTATACAACAAAACTCTAAAATATTCATACCATTTATGCATCCTGAGCAGTGGAGTATTTGAAACTTTATACGCCTTATATAGGGGCGAGACAGCAACCCTGATAAATCCAAGGTCAGAACAATATGATGAAAAATAAAGAAATACAAAACATTGGTTCTCAATGAGAAGCCATGGTAGAAAATATATCAACTTCAATTGCTATTATCTCGAGAACCGAACAAAGGAAATGAATGAAAATTTCACAGACATAATATATCAAATATAAATTTGGATCTGGACTATTCTTTTAAGTATTCACCCAACCCTATGAATATTCAGATCTTGGCATAATGATGTACCTGCGCGACATTGATAAATGACAATCTGACTAGACCAAAGTTCCAGTCAGAAAGCCTATAAGAAGCTATACCGCGGTACCATCCCAACATCAAAGGCTGAGAGACAACTTTGCGTTTGCACATGTCCACATGTCCATTCCCGGCTGGGAATGGACATGTGCGCAACACGGTAGCTGGCCCTCCTAGAAAAACTTTCGCCCCAAGGAAATTTTTCAAAAGCCATTGCCTTAATGCATTTTATCACATCTCGCCTCTGAAAAATATTGTTCATATTGGAAGCTATTTCGTCCCCGTCCCCCTCACAGTGGCGTAGCCATCGGGGGAGGGCCGGGGCCGGGGCCGGAGCCCCCCAGTTGAAACTCTCGCCCCCACTTGCCCCCCACCCCAATGAAATTACAGACCGAGAAAAAATATTTTAATACACGCCAAATATGTATGTCTACAGGCTACATGATGATG